>CAEGAF010061214.1:0-119570 GCA_903067075.1 Micropoecilia bifurca
AAATTAAAAGGTCTGGCAGCTGCGACATTTTTTTTTAATTACTTTTATTTCAATCTTACATTTCCCTCCTTAATCGACTCGGAGCCGTTTTTATATCTTCCCGGTCTGTAGGTCTGCTCTGCTGTCTCCGTAATTGCGTTTCTCTCCAGGAGGGGGGTTAGGTAATTACACTGCGGCGCAGCCAGGTAAATTCCGGCGCCTAAATTGAAATATTCCGCTTTAATCCTCGCTAAATCCCCAATTCCCAGGACCCGGAGACGTGCGTGTGTTCGAGGGGGTCCTGCGGAGCCCCCACTGCGTGTTCAGGTGAGAGTCGACTTGCAGGATGGGGGAGGGGGGTGTGGGCGTGTTGGGGGGGGGGGGGGGGTCTCCTTTAGCCGCCATAAGCATAAAACAAGATTACCAGATATTTATCACCCAGGGTTCCCTGCGCACAGAACAAGAGCCTGACAAGTTCAGGTAAAGACTGGGAGTGTTGCATAATGAGCAGGAAATGAATTGCAGGTTGTGGTGGGGATATTTCCACCTTAAATGATTGTGCCATAAACAAAGCATCCTCATCTTTCAAGGAGTCTGTTTATGTAAATTAATCTGCAGATGCATTATTAAAATCTTGCCTGATTTGTTTGTTTTGGTTGCTCTTCCAAGAGGAAGAGGCTCCAAACATTTACCAAACATTGAAACATGTCTCCTTATAAAAACAGGAAACACGATTTGAAGTTGTTGTTTTTTTCCCCCCTTCACTGTAACAGGAGTAGAAGTTTGCACATTCCACTTGTCATGGTGTTGCCTGAATTTACCTTTCCCCATATCTTTAATTTGTAGTCACCAGGAATAAAAAGGCTGAATCTCAGCTCTGGCAGCTCCCATGTCAGTCTTTGCAGGAGTGGGTGACAGAGAACAGCAGGCAGATAGCATGCTAAAATCGCATCACCAGAGACCTCACATCAAAGCAGACCAAATCTCATATTGAGTGAACTTTTAAAGCCAGAAAAGGCTGTGTGACATCAGAGTACCTAAAATGTGACTGTCATGTTTTTTTGTTTTTTTTTTTCTTCCTTCAAACTTTTTGCAGGGGAAAAAAAAACACACACACACACACAAACTCAAAGACTTGAGAAGTATTCAGAGGAAAGCACTGTTCAAACGTGCACACTAAGATTAGCAGCCTTTGTCTTACAGGAACCTCAAAGACCAATTAGATTGAGAGACGTCTGTGACGAATTTGTCAAAAAATAAGATGATAGACGCAACTTTGGCAGCCAGCGAATATGGCTGGGGATTTCACTCAAGCGGAGTCATTGACAAGACACTGTCAGAAAATGTGTCAGCTTCAGCAGACCTGCCAGTCGACAAGAGTTTGGGACTGAGACCGATCAATTCCCCAAATGCCACAACAAGACATAACAGCACTTTATTTTAAGTGAAAAACTACTCTGTCCTTGGATGCATTGTCAACTTTTTTTTTTGCTCGCAACATCCCAGGACATGGGTGTATATAAAAACAAACAACAACTGTGCCGTATTTGTGGTTTAAAAGGAGACTTTGACCTTCCTGTTTGGACACAGCCTTGTCCTGGCACATGATTTTGTTGTCCAATGTACACCAGCTCCACACCTCCATACATGTACTCATTTCGGACTCACTATTTCTGAAGTGAAATCCAATACTCAAAGCATTTTCCTCTTCAAAGTAGTCTCCTGTTGTGCTTTGTGGCCACAATAGTGTCAATCTTATACTTTCAAAGCCTCGTCTCCATGTCAGCGTTGAGTAGCTGTCTATACGTGCCTCCGAATGGAGTTAAGGCTTTGATGGCTGGTCGGAAAAATAGTCTGAAACATTATTGAAAAAAAAAAAACTTTGGGCGAAAGGAGGAAAACATTTTTATTGATTTGGCTGCATGTGAAATTTGACTTGTGATTTGAGAAAATGGCTTTCCTGCTCACAAACTGAACAGTTATGGTACTGAGAAAGGGTTAGGTTAAGAAGAACTGCATCAGCATCAAGAGGAAAACTCAAACAGCAAATAAGTCTGTAAATCAAAACATCAGAATTTGCTGCAGGAAGAAGACAAACAGGAATGCACAGATTAAATGTTGCAAATTCGACTTTGATTATAATCAAACCGTCCTGAAATAGACAGGCCAACTGTAAATATTCCGTTTTGGTTATTGGATCAAATAGGTTAATGATACATTTTGAAAAGGCAAAGAGAAATACTTGCATCAGCAGGTAAAATTAGGCTCACACCAGATCTTCATCCAAAATGTCTGACTTCCTGTTTGCTGCAGGACTTGACTAAGTTCTCAAGGAGATAAATCTATGTTACAAGTATAATAACTGGATGCTAAAGCAAGCTAAGCCTAAATGTTTTATATCATGTTACTTTAGATTTAATCTATTTTAAACAACTAAAGCTCTAAAAATGTTCTAAGATATATATTTTAAAAATGACAGAAATGCATGAAAGTAGATTTGATTACATATTTTACCCTTTTCATTTTTGATAAGTCCATTCTCCTCAATGTACAAACTAACTCTCACCAAAGGCCTTCAGATGTAAAAATCACTGACCTTCACCGTATAACCTCTATGTATGTAGTTTTATTACACCAAAAATAACAGATAAATAAAGATTTGTGATATAATGGGTTAAAAAAATGGTACTTTAAGTTGGATGATAAAATAAACAAAAAAGACAATAGAAACAACAGAACAATAAAAATGATGTATTGAAATTTTAATAGTGGCATAAACTATTTGTAGAACATTTATTATTAAGCTTATTATTAAGTTAGTCATAACTATTCATGGTAACTTTAATCCAAAATGGCTGACTTCCTGTTTGTTGCAGAACATGAGAGTTTGATACATCAGCTTACCCAATTTCTAACCTCTGAATTAAAGTTGGATTTTATTGTATAACGTTTTGTTTCATGTTACCTGGAATTTAATCTATTCATCAAGGCGTAAATTTCAGAAGCAACCTATATAATTAATGAGAATAAATTTAAAATAAAAATAGTACCAGCTTGTCAGGAGTTTTAGTGAAATATTTTCACTTCTACACTCTGATATGTGCATTTTCCTGTTTGCTAGAGGTGACTGGGTAATAAAAAAGGACAGAACTTCCAGAGAGGGTCTGACATGAAAATCTCTAAAATCCACTCTAAAGCTCAAAGTAGAGAAAAATTAAAAATGTATGCACATGCACTAATTTCATTAAGAAATGATCATGTGTTAAATTTAACTCAAAATGGCTGACATCTTATTTGTTGCAGGAAATAACTGCGAGAGAGTTATTTTTAAGGATGATTTAATATTACTAGAACATTTCTGTGATGCGCTTGAATCATTTTTAAACACATTTCGGTCGAATGATTAAATATAAATTCCATTCTGAAATTGAAATAACTTCACAAAATCTTTAAAGAAGTTTTATCAGTTCATGCTTTATTTTGAGTCACAATAATTGTAAACCAGCATGACTTATTAATGTTTGTTTGGAGGATTTGGCTTCAAGGGAATTACATATGCACATAAAATGTGCAATGTGTCCCAAATGTCCCACCACTATGTTTAAGCAAGCTCACAAATCAACTTTTATTATTTTTTAATTACCAGGGGGCGCTGTGGAGCTGTTTGTTTGCATACATTTCAATAACCCTTAAATAAATATGCACATTGGCAGAGATGCCTGCAAAATGTCAGGGTAATGGGGAATGTTTAAGTCCTAAAATGGCAATGATTTGGTAAATTATTATTATTGTTATCATGACAAACATTTCAACTGGTGAATACATGAAGATGTTGGACATTAAAAATCTAATATTTGTCTAGAACACTCATTTGAAAACCTGCATTGAAAGCCAAGTGATGGAAAATAATCAAGTGACAATGATCAGAAGAAAGGAGAGGCAATCTCAATAAACTTTGTCATTCATCCATTCAAAGTTCAATCATATCAGAGGTGTTTTGCATAACTATGAGGCACTGCTTCTAATCCTCAAAGGGTTTTCGGCCCTCTTGGCTTTGCACTGTAGTCATTCAAGGTCGCAACCCGGTAGGAAATATGGGCTGCCATAGCAACACAAAGATGGCCTCTGAAGGCTTAGCATAATTCTCCTCTAATAGAAAAATAACAGCGGCAAATCCCATCCTTAGTGAACTCGCTCATTTGACAGAGGCAGGCTCCCACCTGTGAAGCACATAGTCACCACAGCAATACGCTAAGGCTGCGATAAGATGACAAAAAGCGCCCATCTCTTGATGGGGATGGGCGGCCTTAAGCTCAAGCCAAATTCTTTCTCTCCTCTGAAGTAAGTCTCTGGCCAGCTTTGGGTTTTTTTGAGTCTGGACAATGCGAGCTGCCAAATGAATCACGCTCTCTATGTAGTACCTAACTTTGAAGTGCTTAAGCCATACCCTGAGAAAGGGAAAAAAATCTGGCAGATGATGGTGGCTTATATAAGGATCAAAAACACTGAACTGATTTCACCTTCTCTCATGAAATATTTTAAACTCGACGAGAATTATTGACCGGCTGGAATGGTAGCTCATACTGTAAATCGCAAAAAACCCAACCGCTGTCGGTCCTCTCAGAATATTCAGTCGGGAATAAAACGCTATTAGAGTTTCTCAGTAACAAGTCTTCATTTTGATTTTGAGTCTCCCCCCATCCACTTTGCTGCCAGGTACACAGAGATGGATTCCTGTCAGTGTGAGAGTTGCATCAGGATGATGAGCGCTGGGGGAGAGAATAAATTACCAGCACACTTTAAGAGTGGGAGGCATGTAAGTTATCAGTCGCTACAACAGTGCATGGCTCTCTGCTTATGGAATGGCTAATGAGGAGCAATATCCAGCAATGTTGCAACCATGGTGATCGAGGTAAAAAAAATCAAAGGCTTCATGAAATCATTACTGACAAATCTGGCTGTGTAAATCGCACAATTGCCCAACGACGATTTCCGTAAGAGGTACGATGCGCCGTCTGTCACATGCAAAGACATTCATAAAAACGGAGTGAGACGCAGTTTAGAAATTAGGTGCTTTGTACCGCAGTGCACCTGAGTCAGCCATATTTTGCTCAATGGGATCTGTTGTGGCAAACTGTGTTCAACTGTTAGAAGCTCATTGTCTGGCTCATGTGTAGCATCTGTCTGTCAGAATCCTGCTGTAGACGCCAGCCGTTTGACTGCTTTTACTCTGTGTTTCAGCCCGCTGCTATGAATCATGTTTCTTACTTCGGAAGTGTGTCCAAGTGTCATCGCGACAGGAATGTTTTTCTGTTTCATGTTGTTGGAGATGACAGAGAGGAAGCGAGCGAGAGATAATCGTTACATCAAAATGTCCTCACGTCTCAGCAGAATGCCACTTGGTTCCAGCTGATTGTTACTTTTGTGCTTTATCAATATAATTCAAACAGATTAGTAAATCTTCATTGATTCCAATCATGAAATCTTAAAATTTTAATTACTCTCTATCTAGATATCAGGTTCTGTGATTGTGATAACATGGGTGTGATGTATTAGCCCTCTTAAGAGGCTTTTTTGTCATGCAAATGGAGGTTCACCAGCTTTCTTTTCTTATCAAGTGATCTTTTTTGCTGTTGGGCAGATATGCAAAATCATTTTAATATTCCATTTCCATTACATTAAGTCATAACCATTTTATTACAGTGCTGATAAAACAATACCTTCTCTTTTGCCCTTTACTCCTTGGTAGTCTGCTCTGGCTCTTAAAATAATTTTTCTAAATTGCAGCAGCTTGTCTAAATCATGGCGTGCTTCATAGCAACTTCCCATTAAATACGCAGTGACATTTTTAATGGCCATTTGAGGGGTTAAATCTACCCTGTCAGTGGTTGGATGAATGGAATAATTAAATCAAGCCTGGATGGACTGTCCAGTGAAAAGCCAGGCTCTCGCCGGTGAAGGGAAACGAGGCCGGACTATAAGCCTCCTGTTTCACACTTTCTACACAGAGCACCTTTCCACTTCAAAGCTAGCTCAGCACTATGTCTCAAAGATACATATCTCCAGGAAAGAATGGCCTCTGCTGAGATACGGGCACCTCTGGCCTCATTTAACGCCAACTGTTCCCCTCCCCCTCTCCAGGCCTGAATCCGAGGATAGAGAGGCTATCTGACGAGATCACTCAGAGATGTGCGGGAACTTAAAGGCAAAGAGTTACTGAGCATCCTACCAGGAGTCTCAAAAGGGTTCTATTAAAGCATGTTCAATATGCCGGTCAGGGCTTTTCAAAGTGTTGCACACCCTCTAGCCCCGGCAAACTCAAAGGGCATCAGAGCACATTCTGTAAGAGGAATCTGGCCCCATTAATTTAATGAGTCCAGGGTATTAGTATGCCATAGCAAGCTGAGAAAGCTCTCTTTTTTTTATCTTTGGTGCAGTTTTAAGGAAAGGTCTACCAACTCGGGAGTGCCAAAAAAGAACTAGGAGCAAGGTGCACTCATCGACTCTAATATCAGTTTTAGCTGTCACTCCTCAGGGCTCAATTTCCAGTGGTTAAATTGTCTTTGAGTGAACTAGAGAAGCAGATTAGGAGTAGAGGGTGGCACTCTTATCGGTACCTGGTGGACCATGCTGCCTGTCATTATCCCATCTACTAAAAAACAGATACGGGACTAATAGAAACCTTAGTCCAGAATGACGTGGTGCCTGTGGACCCTCCAACCCACAAGCTGCTAACGCTAATAAGTACAATAATAAACCCATGTTCAAACTTCAGCCACAGTTAAATCTTACTTGCATACTAGTGAGACTAACTGTATATAAGATTGTGCTGCAATACCACAATATTGAAAAAAATATGTACTTGTTTTGCATTATTCATACAACTTGGACTTCTTCACATAAATTTTGACATATTTTATTGGAATGACTAACACAAAGTAACGTGTAACCGTGAAGTGAAACTAAAAGGATTCAAAGTTTTCTTTTGCCCATGCTTCTTTGCCAAATAGCTCAAACATCCACAAGTGCAAACTTTTAAGTCTTTCACAGATTTAGATTTAGGTCTGTACTTTGATTAGACCATTCTAAAACTTGAAAATAGTTTGATCCAAAACCCCCCTTGTGGCTTTAATGCGTCTTTGCAGCCACTAACATCTTTTGTTTCAGGATTTGCTTGATATTAAGCTCTACCCATCTTCCCATCAATTCTGAACATCTTCCCTGTTAAAGAAATGATTATGCGAAGCATGATAGTGCAACCACTATGTTTCAAGATGTTTTCATATTAAGATCAAATATTACTATAATTGGCTGCAATGGATTTAATTTAGGGGAAACAGAGTATTGGAAGCTAAGTACAAATAAGTACAACTTCTTGTCAATGTGTAAAACACAAGGGGTTGGAATACTTTTACAAGGCATTGTAAAAACAGCTGCCAAGGTACTCTACAAAAATACTCATGCACTCACAAAGTGAAAAACAATAGCAGCAATCGCAGCTGGTAATAATGGGCATGTATTAGCACTCGGAGACATATTTGCATAACGTATTTGGAAACACGCTGTGGACTTTATGGCGCTGCTAGCTTCTTTTGTTCATTCAAATCTTGTCTTCAGTCATTTCACAGCTAATTAGCTTGGTAAACAGTGATTCTTCTTCCTAAAGTTTTAACACCTTACTTTAAAAAGAACAAACATTGTGAGCTGACAATGAACCCACTGTCACCAATAAGACATTACTTGGACAGTGGAGTTTGCCTTGGCCTGTCAACAAGGAAGTAGCAACTGCTGGAGCTGATTAAAGCCATATTAGCATTGTAACATAGCTGAGGACAGGGCTACATCAAACGCTCCTCTTCGTGCAAGTCTGGAGTCTCATCCCTGGGATGCTGAGGCCTCTTGTGACCTCTGCCGGGACCCTGCTGGGCCCTGAGAGCTGTGGGGTGAAGAAGAGTGGGTCAGGATCACTGTGGGGTGCACCTGAACCAGACTTACCTGTGTCTGGGTATCTGCATACCACAACGTGGCCATGTGGCTGCAAGGAGCGAGTGCATGGACTCTGACCTGAAGAACAAAGAAGAAGGGAGAGAGCCTGGGTGAGAGGTCAGGGGGGAGCAAGGAGGCTTGGAGAAAACACACATACGACACATCGAGTGAACACGATCAGAGGGACACATGCGGCACAGCGGAGGCAGAACCAGATGCCCTCAGATGTCCTGACGAAATCTAAGCTCAACGTAAACATGCCAGTTCAAAACTGATTGTGCTCGAGTTAGGCACAATCTAACAGCACCATTTGTGTGATTGTTTCCGGAGAAAAGGTATTCATTCACTTTTGCCAAACTGCAAACAGCAAAAATGTATTTTGAACTCCAAAATAACTCCTAGCTCAATTGTAATGAGCACTCTCACTGAACAAACGCACCTGAAGCCCATTGAGAAAAGGTTGTTCCAGCCAATATTTATAGACATGATAAAAGAAAAAAGATGAAAGAACAGATAGTTGACTCTCTCCAGTCCGTCTGTTTTTTCCTCCGAGCCTGTAAAGTAAGTTATTCGCCCAGTGTGTAGCTAACGAGAGAGACATATCAAAAAAGCTAAATTTTTTCATGAAACTTTTTCTCTGCTGCAGTTTCACAGATCTACCTGCAGTATGGTTGTTTTTAATCGCGCCATCAATGTTGTTGAACCTCTTCCACTTAAGCGTTGCAACTACCACCACATTTTTGTGCACACAATGAGCAGCATCTCTACGAAACATAGCATAACATGCATGACAGGTCGCTGAGCAAATCACATGGGTGTCGGTCGCATTAATGATTCAATAGTGAATCCAAAAGTAGTGTGGCAGAAGGGCGTAGGCGTTGCCTGTTTACACGGATCAGGTCCTGTTGGGTGAGAGGCTCTGAAGGCTTTGTTTCGAGTCTCTCAGGGTTGGTCTTACTGTGACAGGGGAAAGATGTTAACAGTGTTGGGGACGCTTGAAGCGGGCCTTCGTCTCCAACTGCATCTCGAAGCGCTGACTCTTCACCCTGCTGGGATAGATGTGGTCAGACCTACCTACAGGTATGTCCCTATTAGGCCAGACAGACATCGATGAATGCAGCACGTCCGATTCTTGCGTGTGTTCAAAATTGCACCATTAGGAGTGCAGACCTTTTTCAACTTTTTTTTGGTAACACTTTGCATTGACACAGAAAAATTCAACCCAGTTTATGCTGGATATTTGGTGTACCTGCCAGGTCACGGGCTTGAACAAAAACATGTGAGAACCCTTGACTTGGATTTTGGCAGCCTAAAATTATTCTGCCACTGTGCTGTCCAGGTTCTCTTGTAGCGTAAAACACAGAAGAGGCAACTCACCGCTTTTACAACTCCATAACTTCACGCGCGCGAGGCAACTGGCTGTGAGCGTCCGAGTGCCGAGTTCTTTCAGCAGTTGTCGCGTGGCTCAATCTCTTTACACTTTTCCCTGCCAGGCTCTGCTCTACCAGGCCTCCCCAAACTGTGCAATCAGCAGATGTCTTTATAGAGCAGCCCACCGCTACATGCACTGCCCGCATTCTTTGCCAAATTCAATTGGCAAAATATAATATTTTTCTTTTCTGTTATTATTCTTCTTCCAAGTCCAGCAGCCATGTTGAAGTGGCACTTAATATGGCTTGTGGTTGCAAAAAACCGCCTCTCTCAGCAGTTTCAATTCGAAGCCAGAGTGATATAGCTTTAGTTTTCTTAAGTTGGGTCATTTCTTCTGTTTTGCAGGCTTCCCTGTTTGATCAATGTGACAAAACGCAACACATCACAGTGCTTTAACCTCCTATGAGGAGGTCGCAAGGTTAGAATATTTTTGCAACAACAAAAAAACTCAACACTTTCTGCAGTCAGTTTTTAAATAAAATGTCCAAATATTTTTTTTTACATCTAATATTAAGCCCTTTGTAGAAATAATATTAAATCTCAACTGTGTATTAAAAATAAATATCTTTTTGAACATTTTCTAGTTTCAAGATTTTTTGGTTTTTTTTCCACAGGTTAAAATATAATCACGAAAAGGAATTTATTTAAAAAATGTGATGAACCACACAGACGTTATCGTCACTAACATAAATTAAAAAAAATTATATGTATATATATATATATATACATATAATTTTGTCCCCTTTAAACTTTGCTTTGGCCTTAAATACAGTGACAGCTGCAGCAAATTTTTCTTTATTTTTTTATTTGACACATTTGTTGATAAAAAGATGTTGCACTTTCAAATGCTTTTACCACATAAATTCAAACTTATGTGAATTTTAATTACTATACTATTATCAGTCATAATCATGTAATAATACATGTTTATTTGTGAACTTCAGATCTTTCACCACAGGATATTTTTCCTCTGTCGCTTTGCTAAGTTCCACTTAAGAAAACAAAATCTGTGATTGTCCCACTGCCAATATGGTAGTCAAAAATGTCAAAAGTAACTTTTCTGTGGCTCACGGCCATCCATCCATCATGGACATGTGGCAGCATGCATTTTCAGAAACCACAAGCACCACCTGGGCACCATCAGGGCGCCGCCATGCCGTCGCTTCTTGTCTGTCACTTGGAATTTCAATATTGCTGCAGAGGGTGGCAGACTTGTTAAGGGTTGGTTACCCGCGAATTGAGCTGTCAAAATTAGCAATCTTTCTGGTTCGCTTAAAAGGCGAAATGGGTCACGCGCTGAGGCAACAGCTAAGACCCAAGAGGGATGGCATAATATCTATCAGCGGGAAATTATTCATTACAGTATGTTATCAAATTAACAAAATATTTTTAGATTTTTCTTTATCACCATTTGAAACTAATTATTTTACATAATTGTGTCATAATACGTGTTGATGCTTCTGTCAATTATCCCTAACCTGACCTGTGGAAGTGATCATGATGACAACTCCATAAATTCACTTTTCTTTTTTTTAATGATTAATTGCTGATTTCGCCCGTGTAATGACAGAGATAGGGAATTGTGTGCGTGTCCGTCTGCGTGGGAGTGTGTGTCTCATAAGTGGTGATGTTAGATTTGTGCACTTGGCAAGCATTTTTTTTCTCTTTCGCTCCATTTGGTGACAGATTGGGTTTAAATAACATTATATCTTCACAGTTGTGACTCACAAGCCAAGGCGTTACAAAGTCAGGGTGAGGTTTAGCACTTCAGATGAGGACGAAGGAGGACCAGGTCGCCTCACTTTTGTCTTCTAGTTTATCACTTTCTGCAGAACCTAATCTGAGACCCAAGGGACCGTTTCCTGCCTCCATCAGAACAAACCCATTCTTTTCACATGCTGTCACCTAAAAGCCAAAGTTTGTAGCGATTAGTTGAGCAGATGGATGCACTGAAATGGTTTGAAACTTGCCTGAAGAGATAGTGCTGCACTTTTTTCCCCTCCCTTTCAAGCAAAAAACAGAATTAACTAAAGTGGGCATTTTTCCGCATAAAATTATAATTCTCAAAAATACAGACTTAAACTGAACAGCATAGGTGCCTAGTCATTTTCAGGTTGCCTACATAGAAGAAGACCCACCTTCGCATTGATTACAGCATGTCGCATTGCAGGGAGCTACGCATTGCTCAATGCTTCATAGCCACCATGCTAACATCGGCGCTCTACTCCCCCCCCCCCCCCAACAAGCCTTAGATTCTGCGAGCCGAGACCATGGCGGGGTGCATTTCCTTTCCGAGCCCCAGGTAACTGGGCATGGAGGGGGATCTTGTTTGATATTGACGCTCCGGGCTCGAAAAATTCAAGTCTTAATCTCGCATCGACTCTCTGAACCAGCCTGCCTGCTTCCACCGTCGGCCGCGGCCCCGTCGTCGTCAGCCATGTTTGTTTTTGCTGCTGCTGTTCTATCAAAGGCTAACTGCTTTACAGCACCTCCTGGCGCTGCCTGCGAGGAAACCTCTGTTTGCTGTAAAGAATCTGGCCTACATATTTTGACGGTAATAGCATCTTATTTACAATGTGGGATTTTTTTTATTATCGTGTTCTTTCATTATTTAACCAAATACTTTGATATCTGCCACATTTAGGGAACGTTTAAAACGCTAAATAGGGATTTTGGTTCATGGACTCTTCACGTTGTAATCTGGTCGAGACTTTTACACACTCCACAGGTAACTGCTCACTTTTGCTAAGCCAAAAAACTGACTTGGGCAGCATAAGAAGGATCAGCTGTTTCTCTCAAGCACAAACTGTTGGAGTCCAAGAAAGTTTCAGCCAGTGTGGCCTTCTGCTGTAGCTCAGGCTCAGTCAGCATTGATGCAGTTGTCCTGTCCTGAGCTGTCCGTCCCTAAAATCCGAGTCTCAGTATGAAGGGGGGCACAAAGGAGGGATAAGGGCTGTCACTTCTACTACAGAGTGCATGTCAGGAGTGCGTGGAAACTAATACAGACGCATTGGGGCTGACAATCAATGAGATGTCACAGAAAACAAGCTGCAGGATGTTGGCAGTCAACTTCCTGGTTACATAATGCAGGTCAAGTCTTAATTGTGAGAACATCAAGTGCAAGTGAGTAACTTTAAAACAAGAAATAATACTACTTGGTAATATAATTGGATTTGATATTTTAAAGGCTTAAAACTAGATGGATTTATCATTCAAGAAGAAGGAGAAAGTTTCGATACTCTCAGCATCTTCTAAAGTTTTCTTTTCCTCCATCAGTTACAAAATCTTGACTCCAGACTTCTATCAAAGGCTTTCCAGTCGACATATGCAGCAACATGCAAATGTGTCCTACATCAGGTGTTTGTCTCTTGTGCCTATGGTAGCAACCTTGCGGTATACAAAGCACTGTTTAGGTCAGAAAGCTGAGACGTGTCATATGTTTTAAAAGCAAATTTAACAGGAAGGACATGATCAGATTTACTATAATGCAGGAAGCCGTCTAAATGTACCTAAATGTGGGAAAAAAAACGATCCTCTTTGAGCCACAAAAACACATCGTCCACATTCTTTAAATCTTCACCCAAAATAATATTAATAAATATATCAGAATGACTGAAATGTAACTATGTCAAAGAAAAATCTTTAAGTCCAAAAAGCAGGATTATCACTCATGTGCCTATAAGGGTGCTTTTATTTGACGGTGTGAAATTGGAGCTCCTTTGAAGAACATCCACAGAACCCCTTTCCCTATTTATTTCTCATCAGCGGTGTGACTCTGACATGTGTCTTTTGTACACCAGAATTATGGCTGGGCTAATTTAAGGTACATTCAAAGAGATATGTTACCAGAACTTTTAGGTGAATAACTTTAACTCAACAGAAGGAAAATGAGGTCTGTTATATAAGAGGGTTCCTCACTTTTTTTTTAATGCATGTCCTTAAAGAGACACTGTGCTGAGATCACAGTCCTTTCCATCACTTTCATCTTCATCATCATCTTCATCATCATAGGTATATGTAGGATTGTCACTTCAGAAAATCAATAAAATAACTTTTTCAAAGAAAACAAAATTAAGTAGCATACGAAAAAATTAAAAAGTTTGCGATCGGGAAAAACATGGCAAATTAAAAACCCGAACGAGTAAACGGCTTACCGTATCAAGGTGCCGTGGATATAATAACTGCTTTTTTTCACATGTATTGTTTTTTTGGTTGAATTTATAGAAAATCTAAATTTCGAATATATATAAAGATTATAACAGAAGAAGAAAAAATTATTATGGTTGATTTTTAAAATGCCAATAAGTTTAAAACATCTCTTATTAAAAAAAAACATACAGCGTCACTGTATTTATTATTACTACTGTGAAATTAAAGTAATGCGAATAGAATTAATTTGTCGTTATTGCTGTAATTTAACCGCATTTTTGCCAATTTGAAAATAAAAAAATAAAATGTCATTTTTTTTGAAAATGGCTACGAATAAATGTAAAGCAACAATTGAAAAAGTACATATTTTATGTTCCTTTTTATAAAACATGTAAGAAGCTATATTTTTGTAATAAATAAAAATGAAGGATGTCTAAATTTTATCGTAAAAATTATTCTTTTAAAAAAATATCCTTGAGCGAGTGAATATGATTTATTAAAAGAACAGCAAAAGGACAATTTGTTTCTGATCTAAAATTCAACAAAGCACAGCGGCTTGTTTTAGAATTATTAAACTTTTTAGCTTATGTCAGACAAACGGAATAAGCTAAAACAATGAAAAAGTAATTACTTCCTTCGTACTTTTTTGTTAGTTTAGCTGTTTGTTGCAAAAGCCATCTGGTAATGCGTCTCTGTATTTCTTTTCCATTGTTTTTAACATTTGCAGAACTTCGTGTGCGGCTTCAAAAGACACGGAAATCCATCAGAGCGCTCTTTCAAGGTTGTATCTAATTGGCGAGATTCCCTTATTTCAAGTCCTTTTTTTTGTTTCTTCAAGGGACATTGTCTGGAATAAAAAGCTCTCATCCTAATCAAATAATATGCAACGATAAATAAGAATCCCAGTTTTTGATCAAAGCCTCTGACTCAAATCAAATGTTTTTCTAAGACACTCCAAGTCTCCAAGTGTGAAACTTCTCTTAGTTTCGGAAATAAAAGGCCGCCATCTGTTTTTTGTATGTTTGTCTGTAGAGAGGACATTGAACTGTCAGCAGTGTCCCTCCTACTCATCAGGACTGTTAGATATCCTGACAACACAAATGTTTTATTCCTTAACAATCTTTTGAATTGTATTTACATCAGTAGGTCAACTGTGGTCAAAGTCTTAACAATAAATATTTTCTTTTTGATGAAAATAGAGTTCAGATCAGTTGTTTTATTTAAGCAAATTTAGTATTTAATAAAATGCTTAATGAAAAATTGGATTTGAACATTTACGTAAAAAAGGCGGGTATTTAAAAAGTAAAATTATTCTATTTTATTCAAAAAAGATAAAATAACACTGCATTTTGATGCATTATTATTCGTTCTTTTTCTTTTTTTTTTTCGTTTTTTACATTTTCAACTACGTTATTACTGTAAAACATCCAGAATGTATTCACTTCAACGCAACTAAAAAAAACTGATCAGCAGGAAAACTTTGCTGGGGGAAGAAAAAAAAACTTACCAATCTTACCCTTTGAATCTCAAAGAAAACTATCTCTTACATGATTTTCCAAAGTTAGTCCATTGCACTGAAAGAAACGAAGGATAAAAAAGAAATTCCAAAGGCTTCCTCGTGTCGAACTTGGAAGGCTTTTAACTGAAAAGACTCAAACAGACTTACGTATGAGGCTGTCACATTTGCTCGTCTCAAAACTTAGAATCTGAGCGGAAAATATTTATGTAGTCACTCTTTTTCCAAAACTAAAGTCATTTGAAGAGTGTGCCGTTATTTTATTTACTCTATTGTTCCCTACATTGTGCAAATTTGTAAACTACGTCATGCTGGGAAAGCTAAATTACGTGAGCGCTGAGTTCTGGCGTAGCCTTGACTTGCAAGGATTTATGGGTCAGTCACGTTACCGCACACGTGAAATACTGTAGACAACAGTAACAGTTAGCTGCCAACACAAACTGGACAAAATGGGCAAAATCTAACACCTCGGCATGCTTCTTGCTCGAAAGTCATAAAGAGTTAACCTCTCATTTGATGTTTTTGTGCAGCAGTGTGAGCATCAGCTCCATTTTCCTTTCCCTGTGTTAGCTTAGCAACAGCAGCCATTTTGTCTGCGTTTACATTGGCTGAGATGTTCTCAGGTCATGACGCGTTTCTTTGAGATTCTTGTCAGGAGATGGTAGGAGCACTTTCATCTGAAATTTTGCTGGGGCAAAAGCTTTTAATTTGGGCCTTTAACCGAGATATCAGGTGCAAAAATGTGGATGATTTCAGGCATGCGCTGTGCATGTCCAAAGCACTGATGCTTTCATTTTCCTGCACAGAAGGTGCCAAATGGTGCTTAGCATTAACCACATGGCTGTCACACAAAGGCACACACATACAATACATTCATGTGCATTCACATCCTGCATGCGCACACGCGTGTGCACTGATATATATAAATGAGATGAAGTTATCCCTTTCTTAGAGGCTGCTTCAACCACCCGCTGTGCTCTCCATCACACTACGTAGACAGCCGACCACAGGATGTACAAACCCAGGAGTCTAGAGGTCACCTTGGCTTGTTTGCCTTACAGGGATGGATCCGCAGCGGCAGAGCGGACCACCACCATCCACAATCATAGCGCTACCAACATGTCAAGACTCCAGTTTAACCAGAACCTTAGTCAAGCTTTAAGGGTAAGTAGTGCTAGTTGTGCCTTTTTTTAAAAAAAAAAAAAAAAAAAAAAAAAAAAGTCAAAGAAGTAAAATCTGCTGTTTGTAAAAACTCTGAAAATCCTTAATTTGCTCTCATGTTATCAGATTTCCATGCTTCTTCTCAATTTTTTTGAATTATTGACTAGAAATTACTTCGATTATCTGTTTCACAGAACTGGTTTATCAAAATTGTATTGTACTTGTTTAAAAAACAACATATTTGTTACTCAGTGGCAATGTAAGCAAGTAAATATCAATAAACACGCTTTTACGACATTAGCATGCTCCGTTGGTTTTTTTCAGGTTTCTGGGTCTGTTGTTAAGTTGCAGGCCAAATGACCAACCCTTAGTGCTGAGCTTAGGCCTGACCCTGTTACTGTGATCTATTGCAGATACCTCTGCCACAAACTAAGGCAATACACACAGAGAAACTCACCTCTCCTCTGCAGAAAGTCTCCATCATAAAAACACTGGAGTCTCGGCTGATTCTTGTAAGGTCCCAGATGTCCTTGTTACTGAGGCAGAGAAGGGGGGAAAAACCGTGGGGACTGAGGCCCGGAGACAGGGCTTTCTGTATTTCAAGAGAGCCGGCCTGACTACCCCTGTAAATATAGGAGAGCAAATCCTTTTCAGGTTGAGAGTATGACTCAGGACTGCCACATAAATCAGTGCAGGCCCAGCCCGGCAAAGGCTGGGAACGCCATGGGAGCGGTAGGCGGCTCTACGGTGAGGTTTTTGGGGAAGGATTATGGATTGAGACGTACAGCTGGGAGGCTAAAGTTACACTTTTCATTACCACTTCGAGGGGGTCTTGGCTGCCTGGAAGCCAGTCAAATTTGTGAAGACTGCTTTCTCCCCCTGGATCGGTTGTAATTCTGCAGGCACATTCTTAACCTGAGGATAATTGTTTTTGATATGGCAAGAACAATTTGGCGCAAACGCGTTGGGAAATGCTATTTCTTTCTCTTTTTTTTTGCCAGTGAAAGAATGAAAAAAGAAAAAAAAGAGAAAGGAGAGGGTATTGTGAAAAGTCCTCATTCACCAATAGACCAGAGTAAAGAGAGAGCAGTATGCCCCCTTCTGGCTCTTTTCTTCTCTCCCTCTTTTCTTCTCCCTTTTTCCCTGGCGTCTGGAGATGTGAAGAAACGTCTTTTGATCAGTCCTGACAGAGCCTGGGCCATGTGAAGAGGGTGGCTAGCGGGACTCTGCCAATCCGTGCAAGGCAAAAAATGTTCCTAATAAGAGAGCAATAAACTAACGAGTGCTGGGTGTTTGTCTGATCCACATCCTGGGTAAAGTTTGTGCCAGCACACCCAGTGCCTTCTGACGTGTACTCGACTCTCATCAGTTTCTGGACCATTTGCCAGGTCATTGCATTTCACCTGCTCACTCCCATATGGTCTGGCTATTTCTGCAGCAGTCCTAAACTTAGTAGGCACACCAAAATAGAAAATTGGCTTATTCTAGTTCTAAATTTACACTGGAATAGGATCACAGCTCCATGTTTATGTCCGTTTTATGAAAACACGTACAAAGTTTGAAACAGGAAGTGCAGGGTCAGCCCCGAGTTGTTTACACATCAACTCAGAGCTCAGTGCAGGTTTGAAGGGGTCATTTATCAAAGAACTCCGAGTTCTTTTCATAGAACAGAACAAGGAGATGGGCTCGTCTCATCTTCTCAATAGAGGTCAAATAAACACATCACCTCCACTGCAGGAGGAGCAGGATAACAGGACCGCTGCCAATTCCTGCTTTGTATACCGGCCTGCACCAACAGCAGGCGAGTCCAGAGTGCTGCGGGGCATCGAAGGCACAAACAGGTGCAGGGTCGGTGGAGTTGGGGCTGATCTTCAGCTTGTCTCCGTGAAGGTGCTAAGCGTTGGATGTGTGAGGGCTTGTGAGGTTAGGCTGGCCAGACTTTAATGGCTCGTTGGCGAGTCCGCGACTCAAGCACTGGTAATTAAGGTGGGGAGAGGCGACCCGGCGGTGCCGGGGGAGACCGGCGAGGGGGACTGGCCCACGCCTAGTGGGGAGGAGAGGTCTGCCGCAGGAGGGACCAATCAAGTGTGAAGCCGAGCGCGGACCCCGGGCCTCGGTTCAGTGGGAAAAGCCTTGGCCGCTAGTTCAGAGCGCCGCAACTTTCACGGATTAGTAGAGACACTATTCTGAGGGTTGAAAGGGGAACACAGCACGGAGGCTGCATCAATGCATGCGTGCACGCACACAAACACACAGTCTCCCTCTTTCTTTTTACCCTCGCCCTCCTGCACACAAAACCCACCAACAGCTGGGAGGAGGGCTGTAGTAATCGCCACATTGCCATGGCAACGGCATATATCACATTTGGGCCAAAATGAAGACACATTGTGCCTCAACCGGATATTTATTCTTCCATTTAATAGAAGTATTCTAATAGTTTTTCTCCATGCCTGTAAAATGGTTCCCCCTGACTGAGTTAATGAGCTGCAATTGAAGGTGCTTAGTGCATCAGACTAGCATTTTGTCATTTTGCAAATTACAGGATAACAACATTGCAAATTTAACTTGTGTAGTTTCATTGCAAAGAAACCCGAGCATCTGCTGTGAAGAGTTGCATTTTTGTTAATTTCCTCCAATTTCCTTGGTCCTGTGCTCAAATCTGTGTATCACATTTGAAAGATGCGGTTCTTTTAAGTGAACTCATTGCTAAAATTAAACTATTTTCACTGTCCTGCGCTTTTGGCAGGTCCAGCTTTGAAGCTTAATCACTAAACACTTTTTCTCATTTGGTTTTAAATGTAATTCTTAAAAAGCAGATGAAAGAGCGGATGTTCTTCTGAAAAAGGGCTGTGGTTGTGATTACGTAATGAAAATATTACATATTTGAAGTTTAAAGAAATCAATTAGTCTTTTGAAGAGTTTAAAGATGATTCAAGAAAATGTAGACACACTTTAGGTTTTTTTTCTTAAAGCACTTTCTGTGTAACTAAAAAATTATATTTGCAGACGGGAAAGTTTATTTCAGAAATGTCAACATATTTCCAAGTATTGCAGTCAGTGCAGGACCGTCAGTCTTCTTTTTCCTCTGCAGCTCATCTTGAATAGCTCTCATTCTAACAGTATGGAATAGTAAATACTTTGAAAAACAGATTTAAGTCTTTTAAATTATCAGCAGTTAACGTTTATTTGTCAGTGATAAGCAATGAGAGGGTTTATTTATTGTAGAACCATGATATGATGCATTCCTCCTTTCAGATGTAGCATTTCCTCCACCATGTGTCCGGAAACAAACTCCACAGTCTCCCCCGGACTGACAGCTTTAGCTGAACTAAAGGGTGTCCATTGTTTTGGAGACGCCAGCTGTAGCGCTGACATCACCGTTTGAACTGGCAACCATTGTGTAGCTTTGTGCTTCTTCATATTTAAACTCTTTCCACCGAGCTGTACGTCTATTAAGATGCTATTTTTGTCTGCATTACCGATGAATACAGAATAATGCATTTACTTTCACAGAGTAAAGGCTGTTCTGTTCACCATCGCGCGAGCGCAGCCACACATATGCGCTGACAGAGCCGTGGGATTGGATACCTTCCACTAGCACTCAGCTACCTTCCAAGAAGTAGGAGAGAAACAAACAGCGTGAATACATCAGGGGTTTCTTTGTTTGTTTGTTTTGTTTAGTGACAACAAAAGAAACAGATAAATATGGTAACAATCTAACATTAACAGATTGGTAAAGTAACTAACCACTCACTTATTTTGTAAAATTGTTAGATTGTGTATTATTTATGAAACTTAAAACAAAATAAGGCCCTGTCGTGTCCCACAAATGAGGCAAAACCGAGAGAAAAGCAGAGATAGTAACGAAACATAGCAACCTAAACCTAAAACCTTTATTTTTTTCTTTTCATTTTTGTTTTTCACAATTCAACTGGTGAAGTAAATACATTATTTAGTATGAAATACTGTAAAAACCCATCTGGTTAAAAGAATTAAGAGAAATTACTTTAATGTTTTTGTGAAACTCCATAGTGTGTTTGCTTTATAATGGCAAAACCAAGTATTTTGTAAAAAATAAAAATACAACAAAAACTCTAAATATATGAGCTCAAGATGACATGGATTTGAGTTTTACAGCATTACCTGATCTGCAATAATGTTGTTATCTTGTCCATAATTTTTCACAACCTAAAAAAAACAATTCCCCCACAGTTTTTATGTATTTTACCTCACTAAAACACTGAGTTAACTGGGATTCAGAAAGATACTTTAGTGTTTTCACATTTCAACTAAAACACCAAAAACAAATCTAACTTTTTACTTATGACAGCAAAAATTCCTCTGTAAGCATCCACCATACTACACAGAAGATCTTTGTGGATTGAAATTTTTGCATGTATAAAAATAAAAACTGTAATTTTTTTTAAACTTGTACTCACTAAGTGACAAGTTGTTATCTTCCAATAATTTAATGTCAGTTCAGGAGCTTGAATTATCCAACACATAAACTCCAGTTTTTAAAAGTCTCATCTGGTAAATTAAAGACTTAATGACAAGTCATTTAGCAAAGTATTAATTAGACTGGGGAAATTTCCAGCCATCTTTATGCAGCACTGCAGCCATCATCTACTGAATTTTCACACAATTAATAAAGTAATCATATATACATCTGCTTCAGGAGGCATTCTCACCAGCTGTAATGAATTTGACAATATTATTCAGTCATCAAAAACTATTTCCAGGTTATTGTCCTTATAGATACCAGACACCTTTGGCAGATAATATCTGCTGTTAATCTAAAGCGTTTCTATTTTTTTGAAGATATTTGCCATGAATTCAATATGAAGGTAGTCAGGATTCTTGGGGATGTTCTAAACTGGAAATGTAGAAGTCTGATTTTGTTATAAGAACACATCAGCATCATTAAACTCAGATTTTGTGAAATGAGGTTCTGTGATGTTTTTATCAGTAATTACATACTTACCTCTAGTAGAAAAAAAGCTCAGATCACAGTGAGCTTTTTGACAAAGTAAATAAATTCTCAGAGTGGCAGAAGTTAATGACTTAATCAGTTTTATGTCATTAATCTTTCTTTTCAGCTGATTAGGTGTATTAGGTGATCATTATTCCACCGGGATCATTTTCAAACAGCCACAAGACGTGGAAAGCACAGGAACATGCTATCCTTGGTGCTGTTGAACAGCTGATGTGTCTTATCTAGGAAGTTTATTCAACCAGCAGTACAAAACATAATGTTGTGGTGGTTGTGTTGATGGACCCAAATGCAGACAGAGACATTGAGTAGATTTTGGTGAGTTGATGAAAAAATGAGGAACAAAAACTATAAATCCTAGGGAAAAGAAGGGAAAGGAACCGACAGGAAAAAAGAAAACATTGGGATATAATGAGAAGAACCAGCAGGAAGTGAGAGCAGAAGGAAGACTGAGGGAAGAGGAAGAGAAAGAGAAAGAAAGAAAGGGACGCAGAGGGCAAGAGAGAGTCCATATGAGGGCTAGGAAGTGAATCTAACAATAAAGCAAAACTAAACATAAACTATAGTAACTAAGAATAACTAGACACAAGAAATAAACATAATAAACTAGAGTCAGTAAGTCATGACTGGACTAAAGAGAAACAGGAACAAGACCAATCTAATCCAAATAAATGTCTAACAATCTGGAATCTGGAATCAAATAAAACTCTAAAACAACCTAAGATCCTAACAGTTTGGATACTTGTATTCTCCAGTGGATGCGCTCAAAAAGTTGCCAAAGGCCTTAGTACATGTTGGAGCTGTGAGAAACAAACTCCTGCAGAGCTTCACTCATAATCAAACAAATTGATGGAGCATATGATGCAAATCTCCTTTTGTTAAGCAAATGCTACTTTAGAACGGCTTCTCTTTCACTTACCCTAACTCAACCTGAACCAGATCAACAAAGCTGCTCAACAAATCAGAAACAGGCGGGGAGTTAAAGGGAGTCTGATGTTAGACACCAAGAAGTCTGGACAGTTTCCGAGGTGAGAGTTTACCTACAAGAGTTCAACCTATCAAAAATGAAACTCCTTATAAAATTCCTCTTTTTATTAACATAAAACACACATTCAGTATTGATCTTTATGATGACTTTTGAACTATTTCAGTAAAAATAAGATTGGCATGAACTCCTGTTTTGTCTCAAGTTGGAAAGTTCAGGTGGCTTTTAAGCGACAAAATGTAACAGCAGCAAACTGGGAGTTCACACACACTTTGAGAAATGTGAATTATTTTGAGAAAGATTTTTGTTTGAATGATTTTTATTATCAAACCTCCTGAATCTCATCCTGCTACCCAGCTGAATTGGGCTGGAGAACAACATTTATTTAAGTGAAAGTAAAAAACATAATCAAATAAAAACCAGAAAAGTTGATTCATTTAACTGACAAGTAATTTCCCGTCCAAATTTAGAAATATACCTACAACGCTTTCGTTGATGTCATACATTTGTGTGAAATTAATTCAGTTAATTGCTAAGCATTTTTTTTTCTTTAACGTTTTATAAAATGCCACATTTACACCATTCTCAGTCTTTTTTGTGTGGTTTTCCTTTTGTCACCTCTGAATTTTCCACTATAATTACTGGAAACAGAAATAATGCAACTGCAGTTATTGTCCTTGGTGAAAAAAAAATTGACTGGTGAACAGTATGATATAAAAGAAGCATCAAGTTAGAGTTTTTGCCTCTAGGATAAGAGTCTTCTGAGGCAGTCACTTTCTGTAGTCATTCTTAGTATTATGTCCAAGTTTTTAAATTGGATCTTCGACATGCTGAAAATACTCAAACATCTAATTAGACTCTGCTGTCTGGTGCAATGTCCTCCTCATTTTGTTCACAAGATATCTGGTTCGTATTCCTAGTTTATGCTATATCAGTCAGATTAATTAAATAATTAGCCATGGGTTTTGAATGATGTTATTTACCTTCTTAAGCAGGTTTAGGGTTATTAGGAGACTGAAGGTTTTATTACAAACAATCAGCCAAGATGCTGGCAGGGCCAACTCTGGGACGAACCAGCATGCACTTCCCCTTAAGGGCCATTTAGAAAGGCCAGTTAATCTAACATGCCTTATCTTGTGGACTATGGCAGAAAACTAGTGTGACCACAGGAAATTTGTGCCTGTATGGAGAGAATATGCATCTTCAACCAGAAAGGTCCCACTGCAAAATAAAACCTGGAAAATTCACCAAAGCCACTTTACATAGAATCCAAAATATTAAATCCCTATTGCCTTGAACTTCAAGGCAACTTTGCTAAGATTAGGAGCTGCTGTTTTCAGTTATTAAAAAACTAATGACTTCATATAAAACATACAGGGCCTATAAAATGTATTAATTTCCTTGGATGTTTTATACCTTCTATTGCTTTTCCCAATCATTCATGATCAACAAATCTTTGAGAAAACTTTATTTATTTATTTTTTTGCTATTATTTTTACAAAAATGACAATCAGGATACAGTTAAACACAGATTGAGCAAATTGGTGCTAATAGTGTCACAATGAGGGCAATCATCTGAGTGCAGTGGGTGTGTCTCAACTGTATAAAGACACCTGTTTCTGAAAGGTCCACCCACTGGCTAATCAGTACCTGGCTGCCATCACAGCAAAGACAAAGAAAACACTCCAAGCAAAGCAAATCAAAGAAAAAGTCTTTGAAAAGTATGTCAAAAAATGGATACAAAAAAATATCTGAAGTCCTGAACGCACCATGAAGATCAGCTAAATGCACCATATAGAAATGGAAGGGATATGACACACGTAAATATTGTTTAGGAAAAGTTATCAATAACAACATGTGCCCATATGTGGGCAAGTAGTTGCTCTTTGAAGCTAATAATACCTTGTGCCACATTTTGGAAGGAACTGCCAACAAGTATTTGCGAACACTGGCAATAAGTTTTCTTCACCGTGGAGGAACTTTGTCACACTTTTCTGTGCATAAATGTTTTTAAGTAAGTCAAATTATGTGGTTTTTGAGCAAGAATACCTTACTGAAGTGATTTCTTGAATATAAAGATGTGGCTGTAACTAAGCCTGAGATTGGCTGGTGAAATTAAACTCGTTCTGAAGAGTAAACTGAAAGTTTGTAAAACAAAGACAGGTAGGTTAATTTTACACTTTGTCACTCTGCTCTTAAAACACAACAAAGAACATGTTTTTATGTTTGCTTCATGAATCTGCTTTTCTTTATCTCAGCTGTTTTCATCAAGCTTTAAATATAAGGTGAAACATGATAACTGAAAGGAGACAGACATTGTCTAAAAACATTGTTTGTCTTTTTGGTTGCAATCTTTACCATATTCTTCTGTTCAATTTAAAGTTATTGTCAATAATTTGTAAAACATTTTATATAGCATAAAACTGATATTTTTAGAAACATAGTAGAAAATCCATTCAATTGCTCATACAGAAAGATTCAAAGTCAATTTAAATCTCCATATCCCAATTTGATCCCAGTTATCAAACAATGTTGTCAAGTTCAGTTTGTTATTCAAGCTTGTAAAATGTCTTCCTCAGAAACAACAGAGATCACATCAAGACACTGACTTGCAGCATTCACAAGCACATGGACACAGTTTGCACTGAGTTGTTGAATTTGCAGCAATCCCAAGCATATATGTAGCGAAAGCTGTAAGAAAACTTCCTCATTCACAGGTAGAAAACTCCAGCAGAACCAGAACTTGGCTCAGTGTAAGTGGCCATCTGCCACTGACTGAGGGTCTTAGAAGACAGAGCTTGCACACAAGCGAAGCACAGAAACACTCGTCTAGGAATATTTTCTATGCTAAAGAAAAAGTAGATAATTAATGACTGTAGTGTCCTTCTATTGACTTCATGTATGGAGGACAGAGAGACAGAAAAGCTCTGAACCAGTTTGAAAAAATAAACTGCGATCCGTCTCCACAGGAGAGGAGCCCAATAACTAAAGGATCTGCCTCCCACTCTACTTTTAGAAACTGTAGGAACCGCCAGTAAACCTGCAGTCTGAGAGCGAAGTGCTCTGTTGGAAACATATAGAGCAATCAGATCTCTGATATATGATGAAGCTTGATTATTCATTTTAATTTTCACCAGAACTCTCGCTGCAGCGTTCTGGATAAGCTGAAGGCATAACTGCATTTTTAGGACTTGCTGAGTGTGGGGACTCACAGTAGTCCTGCTTTGAAGTAAAAAATGCATGAACTAGTTTCTTAGTGTGACTCCTTTTGCATTACTTCATAGGTGAAATGAGGAGAAGCGAGACACCTGTTTAAAATGGCATTTTATTGAGATGTCCTGGTCAAAAATAACACCAATGTTTACCAGACAGCCACTTAAAAATGCCATTAAAATAAATTGAATGACTAAGATGTTTGGCTTTTTTAAAGGCTAAGCTCCAATGATGGATGTTTACAGTTTATTACATCCTGTTTAGGATCCAAAACTCCCCAAAGAAAGAAACTAATCTCTGTTACTATGTTACCAATGCAGAATATTGGAAAAATAGTAAGCATGCATGTTCAGCTCTACCTTTGTCGAAGGAAAAACTGAATGTTTAATTAACATAACAGCCCATAAGGTCAAGCCCAATAACTATTAGTAGATCTCTGTTTGTTCATTACATAAACGTGGAGGCATTAACATTTTACAATTACATTGTCAAAAAAAAAAACACTGCATTAATGCCCATATTACAAAAATTTTGTATTTTGGTCTAAAGTCTTTAATTAAAAAAAAAAAGTATCTGCTCTTGTTTCAGTAGGAGGTTATGTTGATTAGAAGAGCATTACACTTTTGGTCAAAGAAAAAAATGTTTTTATAAAATCACTCATCTGGCCTTAGAATAAACCTGAGGTTCTTATTTTGCTTGGATGAGAACACCCTCCATTAATGTAGTTTTATTTATTTATTTCTGCTGAATGTTATTGGTGCAGTTTTGTCCTTATTCTCTGAAGAGAGTAAACACGTAAATGGTGACGCTGATTTGTTTCCAGATAGGCCTGAGGTGTGTGAGCTCAACTTTTACTTTATTCTGTTTAATGGTGTGCCTTCCCCAGACAGACAGTGTGTGTGTGTGTGTGTGTGTGTGTGTGTGTGTGTGTGTGTGTGTGTGTGTGTGTGTGTGTGTGTGTGTGCCTGTGTACGTGTGCATAAATTTGTGTATAAGTTTATGATTTTGGGTTCTTTGAGACGAGGAGTGTTCATCTGTATCCAGGGGCCTTCTCAAACCCCCCTTTACCTCAGCTCCCCATTCAGAGCTTGCTTTGGATACCATCATCCTCTCTCTCATGACACACACACACTCACACACACACACTTCCTGTCTCTCTCTTGGTTTCTCTCTGTGTTGCTCATCATGCTTCCACTTTGAAGTCACAGCTTTCTCTTTTCCCTTTTTTTTGTGTCTGTGTAGCTTTGATGCGCTAACATTCTGTGAATAGCTCCTCTAATGCCTGCTTCCTTGTGCCTCACTCTTGCAGCTCTGCCTGTGTCGGAACGGTGAGTCTCTTGCCTTTGAAACGACGTCCATAAATTACAACTTGTCAAGTGTCATTTTCCTTGTTTACAGCCATTTTGTGCTCCCACTCCCCCATGTTCCTCTCTTGTGTTTCACATTTAATTGCACCAATAATGTCAGTGGTGCTCACCAAGCTCTGCACATGCAGCTCCTAGCCACTGAGGGGGTGCGGAAACTATTAAAATATTTTCCAGGCTTTACGAGTTTTATGTGAGTAATTGTGTGGATATATCCCACTGTGTTACCACCAACTAGGAGAACAGAATGAGATTGTGCTGTGGTCTGTGTTACAATGGTGAGAGGAAGTCAGAGAGAGACTGAGGGAACTGGCTAAAGGGTAAGAGGAGGTGTTAGAGAAAAAAAAAGACGAGGGGGAGGAGGAAGACAGAAAGAGGGAGAGTTGAGTGTGTA
The DNA here is from genome assembly GCA_903067075.1 of Micropoecilia bifurca. Taxonomy (NCBI): domain Eukaryota; kingdom Metazoa; phylum Chordata; class Actinopteri; order Cyprinodontiformes; family Poeciliidae; genus Micropoecilia; species Micropoecilia bifurca. The sequence continues at coordinate 27,172 of CAEGAF010061214.1, forward strand.
CAGGAAATCTGCACTAAGTGTTCCTAAAGAGCTTGTGTTTTTCCACCCCTACACAAACAGTGTAATTTATTGCATGTCTGTTGAAGTCAGCAGCCCTTTATAACCCCACAATAATTTCCCATATGTTCCATATATCACCACAGAGAGAGGGTGAAAGAGAGAGGGTGGGTGAGGAGGAAAATAAAAAGACTGAGGCAGCAAATATGTCCAAGACTTTATACACATACACACATGTTCACAGGAGACCCGGCACACCGCAGCTGGGACAGTGGCCTCCATCTTAATCAGCCCCGCTTTGCCATATACATGTATGTATTCCCTGCACGTCTCCACACCTGTGGGTGGCCTATGAAATATTAAACACGCCTGTTCATGTTGTTTACTTTCATCATTAAGGGAGAGTCCTTGATAATAGAAAACTTCTCTCTTCTGGATATGCAGCAGGGAGTCCCTTGTAACGGTCTGGCACAACTTCCACTCCTCCTCCAATCCCGGTTTGTTTTTGTCAAAACCAATGATCCACTAAGAGGCTGACAAGCGGAAGGATTTTCTTTCATAAAAAGTTGAGCAGGAAAAGCACCCTTCTTGGTTGCAGTGTAGCAGTTTAACCTGTGCTTCTTTTAGGCTGGTATTCATTAGTGTCTCAGCATGTGTTTAACTATCCTGGTCTTAATTAAATGCAAGCATATCTTTACCCTGTACATACGCTAGTGACCTTTTCCAAATGCTTCCTTTAGATGATCCAGTCTTGACCAATGCATAATTAATACACTTCTGTATGTATAGAAAATATAATTCTCTATTGCAGCATCTCCCCCTTATTCATTATGGGGATATAAAATACTGACAGCATTTATTTTAGTAAAGGTAAAACGAAGAAACAGCTGCATTATTTTTACCACAGACAACTTGCCAAATTTTTACAAAACACAAGTGTTTTCTTTAACTATAATTTCAGTGCCTATTATAGGGATTTTGTGTGATAGTGCAACACAAGTTTATACATAACTGTGAAGCCAAAGTAAGAGAACATGTGGTTTGAAAGGCATGAGATAAACCTCCGTCCAGCTTCTTCTAGGTTTTCTCATTAAATTTCTCCATCTTCTCCGTCACTGCTGAAGGAAAACAATTCTGCAGCTTTATGCTCCCACCACCATGTTTCATAGTGAAGATGTTGCATTCAGTTTTCTACCACACTAAACATTTCATATGTACTTAGCTAAAAATTAACGTTCTGGTCTTATATGTTTTCTGTGTGCCATAAAGAATTTGTGATGAACTGCAAACGACTTTATTTGGACAAATCTTTACTTCTTGCCACTTTTCTATAAAGGCCAAATTTGTGAAGAGCACGACAAGTACTTGTTCTGTTGACAGAACGTAGCCGGATCAGAGTGGTGAAAGGCCTTAAGCAGCGTTTTCTTCGGGGCCCACCTCTAGTTAATCCCACCATCCACTACAGCACCGCTGACCTCCTGTTTATTTTGTCTGTAGTTGATCCTTTTTCTCCCTTTCATTCTACATTTAAGTTTGCAACTGGGGTATTTGTCAGCTTGTCCTGTGTTAATTCAATTCCTCTTGGGGGCCCTGGACAAGCGAGGGGCCCCAGGCAGTCATGAGGTTCACCTATACCTCAAGCTGGCCCTGTGGCACATCTTTACTACTGAGCCATGGATCTCTGCAGCTCCTCCAGGCTGACCATGAGGCTCTTAGCAGCTTCTCTGATGAATGACATTCTTGTCTGACCTTTCATGTGTTTTGTGTTGATGGTGCTGGATTTTATTTATGCATATTAGAGTACAGAAAACTGAAACAAATCTATTTCAGTTTCTATATTTTGATAAATAAATCATAAGCCATGCATCATTTTATTTAAAAAATATTGCACTACTGTGTGCATTATTTGCTGCCTCTTCAGATGCTACGCCATCTAAAAAAGATAAAGAAAATACACATTTTATGATTGTATTGTAACAAAATGTGTAAAAAGTTGAAATGCTATCATCTTATATATCTCTGACATGTGCACACATACCTGCCATTTTTAGTTATTTGTTGCATGTGTCCAAACAGATGTGAGCTTAGTCAGCTAACGATATCTTTTCTGCAGCCTTGACTTCGTATGGATGTGCCCCACGTCTCTCAGCAAAGAAAAAAGAAGAAAAAGCCAAACCCCCTGTTGGTCTGCGTGATGTAGCCAAGGACAGAGTGGGTTTCTGGAGGTGGGTGCTGCATTGTGGGGGCGTTGGGTTGAGGTGCCGGAGAGCTGATCGATCCACAGCGGCAGGTGGCCGAGCAGAAGAGGGCTCCCGAAACCTGTCCTGACTACAAAGCAAACGGCACGAAATCTGCAAACAGAAAAGCATGAGAGGAGGTACCGGATGCTGCGGCAATCATTGGATAACACACGATATAGAGTCTTCAAAATTGTTTGGAGAACACTCCATTCAGAGCGATACAAAATGCTGTATGGAGCAAGTCAAGAAAATGTCATCCCTACTCTACAGACATCAACTTGACGGCAGTTGAAAAGGAGAATAATGTTTACAGTAGCTTCCAAACAAATTCAACATACTGGATAAATGATGGTGTTTAGCTTAGCTTATGATTCAATGGGGAATAGGAATGCTTTGTTCCTTTTGCAAATGTGTAATTAACAACTTGGAAAATGTCCCTTTTAAAACAGCAGATGTGATGACACTGAGATTACAGATTCCTCTTCCCGTTTACACTGGCCAAAATACATTATCTTAAACAAGAAACACGCTATACTCATGGGATACATATTCAAGTAACAAAGGCTTTAAAGCGATTCCTTTGCATGTATCCACAAATGAATGAATCATCAAGTTATCCAGGGAGAGCTGCAACTCCCCTGCAACTGCTTATTCATAAAGAAATAGGTTAAGCCTTGATGTTTAAATCACAAGCAGGGTGTAAATCTCCTAAAATCCTCTCATGCCTGTTAAGACAAAAGGGCCTTGTTTTGGAACGTGTCTTTGAGATCATAGTTTGCAATGGCAACTGATGCATCTGAATCCCTATAAGGCACTGCGGTGAGATGGCTGCAAAGCTGACAAGATAACAGAACGGAAATAAAGACTTGCACAGGATTGGAGTTAGTATTTTACTTTAAACTTTGTCTTTCCAAAAAGCTTATATAGTTTTGTAAAGAAAGAAGTTAGCCAAAAATGAGAGAATAATTTGGCTCTCGGGTCCCTGGGGTTGGAAACTGTCTGGACCGGCTGCGCGTTCAATAGAAGATCAATATGTTTGCAATGTCAACCAGACTAAACCCGGCTCCCTGCTTGCTCTATCTGAGCCACCGGCTACCTGAGATGAAATATTATTTGATGTTGCTCGATTTGCAAATGATTGAAGGTTGCCTTATAGATTGAGGAGCATCTCACAGCTAACTGTGTTGACCTGTGCTGCTGTGAAAAGAGCGGGCATATTTATTGAAAGTAGAGTCTGGTCTAAATTCAACCCAATTGCTGTTCAGTTGCAACACCTTGTTATTTTAGGCCCCGACGCTGAAGGCCAGACAGTAAAGGGGAGTTTCACTGCCTCTCTAGAATTGAACAAACAGGCTCTCTTTGCTCTTTCAAACCGTCACACTGAGAAATTATTATTCCTTACGTGCAGCAGGAAAGACTTGATATATAAGCAGTGATGAATCCAGCATGTTACAGCTGAGGCTACCAATCTGGCTCACGACTCCTTATAAGAAAAGAAAGAAGAGAAAAATTGGATCCTGCATGAAACTCTGGCTCCTCCTGATGAAAGCTATTTCCTGAGAAATTCATATTAATGCTCCAAAAGACAGCGAAGATGAAGGAAAGATATGATTCAGTGACTTGAACATTTTTACTGACTGCAGTAACTGCCGCTTAAGAGATAAGAGGGTATTCGATTTCGCTCCTCCTTAGCGCAGATTCCTGTAACAAACAAAGACTCTGAGAAAAGAGCGAAATTGTGTAGTTGATTAGATGAAATGAGTGAAATGTCAAGGACTTCCCTTCAGTGCCAGAAAGGCCTTCGGAAAACTCTTCTTTCTGAAAGACTTCTCATGAATAGGCCTCTGCATTCAGCCACCATGCTATGCAAACAAGTTGTCCAAGTACCACATTGTTTCAAAAGACCTTGTGACACACAAAAAAAGCAGGCAATGTCTTGGACACACATGCTCATCCCAGACTCTTTCACACCCAGGCTAAACGTTTAGCCACCCTGGCTAATTAACTGCTGTGAAAGAGACGTGCATCAAAGGGAGGCGGAATTTGGAGGCTTTCTGACCAACCCTCAGGTCCAGGGGTCATTCCTCTCCAAGACAGAAGTTAGGACGTCCTGGCCCTAGACCTTTGGACGCTCACCCCTAACCCTTGCCGGAGCATATCAAAGCTCCGGCAGCAGAGGGTTGCACAGACGTCCCCCAACAATAACAGGAGGACATCAAAGACCTAGTTGGAAAAAGACGTGAGAAAAAAAAAATAAAAATGAGCCAATATCAAACTCCCTCTTATTCTGCAGATATTCCAAAAGATGAATATAATTAATCTCTCCAAGTTGTCATGGGTCTAAAGGGCCCTTGCTGTGCTGCAGCCTCCTCGGGGCACTTGAGGAGAATTATGTGATTAAACAGACCTGTGAATTCTGGACACAGGCGGGCAGAAGAAAGCTTCAGTCTCTTCATAATGCCCCTAATGAAGTGGCTGGTGGCTCCGTCATCCCTGGCTGGGCCTTGTGCAGCCTGTTCACAATCTGTCTAATGACAGAGCGGGGGCTGCAGAGCGCACCAGTGCTTCCCAATGAGCCACAAAGGGAGATCACAGGCTCCATTGTGGTTAGGCACAGGAGCTTAGCGCTCATCAGACCCAATAAACCTGTCTCTAGTCAGGGCGGGACACACCCCTCCGCCGCTGGCCAAGAGCCCCACACAGCACACTCCTTCAGTTGCCAGTCGTGATGCCTGTCATTATGACATCAGGGTGTCATGGCCTCATCTTCCACCGAAACACAACTCGCACACGTTCTGACTCCTGTTTGCATTTGCGTGTTGATTTTGGACTAACAGGCCTATTTTTCCTCCTTTGGCCACTGCCATTGTGTGTACTGTAGTCGAGATAATGCATGGGTATGTATCTGCAAGCACTGGGTGTTTACTCGCCTGCCCTTTTGCCTCCATTTTAAACGGGGGGCCACTCCTCTTGGCCTGTTCTGCCTCCTGGTGCTCCTGCCAAACGTATGCAAATGAGCATGTCCACAATGGCGCTCACAGCTGCATGCAGTCAGCCAAAGACAGAGGACAAGGCGGCCATCTCTTTCATCCGTAACCCCTGATCCCCTCTCAGTGACGCGTCATGTTCCCCCCAACGCTGTTCCCCGCCAAAGAACCATGTCGCCTCTCCACATACACAGATGAGCCTTTGGCCGGGTTCTTAGTTGCACTGGACAAAGTGTCCAGAATTGGCTCATAAATTCTGCACAAACTTCAATCCAGGCAGTTGCTCCTGGTCCTTAGTTGGGTAAAAGCAAACAGGAAAATTTGGTTAAAAGCAAATTTTGTTTCATTGTTTTGTTAATATTCTTCATGGGCTTTTGTTCATAGTCATTATTTGTGTTAAAATTACTGTGCAGGGCGGATGAGGGCATAAAGAGGGAGGGAGAGGAGAGGAGGGCTATCCAGAAAGAGTGGGGGTAAAGAGCCTGATTGCTTTAATCTCAGTGCTCACGGCGCACCCCTTCTTTCTTTTTCTTTTTTTTTTATAAAACTCTTTGGCTGTGTGATTCAGTCCCAGGCCCCAGTGTTCTGCGCCCCTCCATTGTTCTCACATGAAAATCAATTCCCTTGAAGACCCTCCTTAATCCCGTTTTTGGCGTCAACAATGGCCACTTGTGCACGGCCCTGATAGACCAAGAGCCGGGATGATGCGGCTGTCTGCTCTGATTCCAACCCATTCAGGTAATGGCGGCCCACGTCACTTTGTAGTGCCAAGCGCGGGACTCGATAGGAAGACGTTTGCGATCATAATTTCCTGCAGTGAAGAGGCCCAGGCACCCAACGCCACCACGAGACTTTTAATTAGGGCAGACAACCACAGAGATTAGAGATCAGCCTGTAACAATGACTGTCCCTTTGAACGGGCTTCGGCCTCTGTCCCCACTGAGGCCATATGGAGGATATAATGCTGTGATCATGCTAATAACAATCACCTCAGCAACAGCAATCAGCAGTAGTCCCTACACCAAATGTTCTAAAGGTCTGTAAACCCTCCTACACTGCATGGTGATGTGGGACTCCATGTTACACGTCTATTTTTGAAACAGGCATCAGAAACTGAGCACCTCAGAACTTAAAGGAAGCTAGAATATTTGCAGTTCCTGCAAAAATGCAATGCAAATGATTAGGTTAAAGGGATTAGCTCAGATTAGCTAAAAAACACAAAGTTGATCAGAAATAATTACAGAATTTAAATGTGTAAATGAGAAAAACATTAAAAATAAAATCTGACAGGACAGCCAGTAAATAAGTTGGTAAATTTGCAGGTCAGGGAGAGAAAATTGGATTTTATGTCTCCGTAGGGTGTAATTATAACTTATTTTTCAGATATTGTTAAGCATCCTGAATTGCCATCTATAAATTTTTTGATGTGTTGTTAAAGGTGGGACAGATAGAATTTGTTCACTAATTTGGAAAATGTGGATTGATATATAAATAATAACCAATGGATTCAAAGAGCTCAGATGAACAGTAGAGTGCATGTTCACACCAAGTTTATTACTAGAGACTTTATGAAAAGTACACTGTGATTTCATAAAAGTAAAATGTGTATATGAATATATTTATATAAAGCACTGAAAGAAGCTGAAAGTAGGGCAAACTTAGTAAGCCTTCTACATTATTTTTGATGAAGCTACATTTTAAAAATGTATGCTTTTGTCACTTATGTATGAAACTTTTGGACCAGCATTCTTACACATAAACAAGGCGTGTCTGGAAAAGAGATTAGGGATTAGAATTTGTAGGTATATAAACCTTGATCCTTTAATAAAAGAGACTCTGTAATCATAGCTGGACCTTCACCTTCCAAAGGTTGATGAAATAGAATCCTGAATGGATACTAGCATATTTAGCAACTCAACTCCACTGTGAACTTCACTGCTACAGACACAGAACAAAGATACAAATATTATTTAATTTGAAGTTGAGTATATTAGTTGCACATAAGTACTTTTAATGGTGGATAAAGTATTTAAAGGTGGAAAAAATGGCCAGGATTGAGAAAAGGGTTTAATGGATTAATGAATTATTAGAAATCACTAATAAAGCGTGATTACATTGCTCCTTAGTTTTAAAATGTAAAATCTAAAGCGACCAGATCCCAGATGTACTGTTAACTCTTTCCAGCAGGCAGTTTTTTTTTGTGGTGGGTTGTAGCCCAAGCATAAAGTACATTTTTGGATTTTTTTTTTCCCATTGGCTTGTTATTGAGAAAGAAAAGATCAGATTTGCAGGTTCTTCAGTGGTTCCCTTTACATTAGACGCTACAATCATCTTGATTTCTTTGCTACTGGAACATAATAGAGAGAAATTAATCTAATTGGAGGAATAATCTTGTCTCACTTTGGGTGCATGTTTTCCACACTTGTTAAAGACATAAGACTATTTACTTTTGCATCATAGTGGAGCTGCAAACAGTGCAACTAGGAATCATTGCAGACATATTTGGAAAACAGGAAAAAAATGGAGTGAAACTATAATCAAGTTAGCTCAAAATAAGATAAGCAGCGCAGGTGGAGGGAGACACAAGAGCTTCAACTAAAATGACTTCACTGTTGGACAATGTCGGAGAGCCTATGCTACAGGTGGACAGCTACAGGCATCGAGGGCTGGTGTCCTGCTACTTTAAGATGTGTCCACTTCAACACACCAGGGTCAAACAATGAGGTCGTTAGCAGGACTTTGGCGAACTTGACTGCACTTAAGAGGTGATTCAGCTATTTGATTGAAGTGTGTTGGACCAGGGACACATCTAAGAGTTGCAGGACACCGGCCTCCTCAAACTGGGATTTCCCACCCCTGCCCTGCGCAGAGAGTTCCTTCAGTGCAGACTGCTGCATCTTACGTGCACAAAGGAGCATCACCACAGATCCTTCCTCTCATCATTGCTTTCAACAAACTCACTAAGTGTTTACATACTTGGTATTATTTGGACATTGCTGTTGTTTGCAATTTTTTTCACGTCTTGTAAAACGTTGGTTTTTGTTTGTCTTCCACAAAGATAAATGCAAATCTTTAAGCAGCTCTTTAAGTAGCTCTACTGAGTTTCATGTCTTCTAATCCAAGTATTTTTACTATGATTGTTTTATATTGTAAATTTACCCTTATCATACAGTCTCCTATTCTTATTTTTATATTCTTTAACTTTGTGTGAATACACATGTTTACACTTATCTTTAGTTTTCTGTTTGTACACCTGAATTTTCCCAATGTGGGAGAATAAATAATATTTCTATTCTATTCTATTCAATTCTATTCGATTCTATTCGATTCCATAGGACACCTTACTCCTTATGATTTAAAGTAGTTGCAGCTACCTTAATGTAATTTTTAAACCCCCTCAATACTTTAGTAACATCAGAAGTCAGAGAATGCATCTGCTGAAAAAGCTAAAGATGGAATAGCAAAAATATATGAAAGGGATTAATCACCAAATACTTGCAACATGCTTCATACAAGAAGAAGAATATTTAGAGTTTGTGTTATTAAGAATGACTTCTCTGTCTTTGATTTCAGATAGATTTCAAGATCCTCATTCCTCTCTGTAGATGAAAACGAGCATGTCAGGGTGTGAGGAAGTGGTTTTCCACAAGTTCTGATATTTATCAACCTTATTTATTAAATTCAAACATCAAAACAAGGTAGAATCTTTGATTGCTGGACTCAAGATATAAGCTTTGATGCTGGCTTTCTTTAACTCTCCAAAGACCAATGGTGAGAGCAGCAGAGATCAACATCACAACAATCTGACTTAATTACAGTCAGTGCTATATCTAAAAATCCCAATGAGGCATACAAAGGCCTAGATTTCATTACTCGTTCTTTCCTTTACCTTTTCTGTGTTTGGCAAAAAAAAAAGGGAACAAAGCAGGAACCCTACTGATTGAGAACCAGCAGAACAGTGAAACAACAGGACACAACTGATTGCCCATGCATGGCTGGGATTAGGATAAAAGTAGAAAGAGCACAGAGAAGAAAGCACACAACAAAAGGAACAGAGAACTGACAAACTTTTTTTTTCGTCTTCTTTTGTGGTGAAAAGGATGGAATGAAAGGTCTGGTCATACGAAAAGATAGCGAGAGAACGATTACAAAACAGAGGCGGTCCTTTTCAGCCGCTGTACGCCCCCACTTGCTCTGTTTTAACCAGCTACATGAAAGATAAGACTCAACTCTCTGGTGACCAACATGACACAAACTCACCACCAATGAATTGTTTATGAAGATATTAGCATTCATTCATTCTTTCAGTTATTATTTGTTTAAAGGCAGGCCCACAGTGTGCCAGCCAATTTTAATGTGAATTTGTAAGAGCACAGAAATGGAACACTGTGATTCCCATTGACCAACTGGCTTGTGAAAGTTGTTCATTACACACCAACTAACAAGACAGCAGCCTTTTCAGCCCCTGCCTCCGCTAAGTGGAGATCATCCAACAATACTCTCAGTGCCTCCCCTGCCTTTGGACTCGGTTCAAATTGTGTTCTATTCCTTATTTATCTCCCTCAACAAAAAAGGAGGCGAAGGCAAGTGATTAGAATTCCTGTCTTTGACTTCTCCCCATTTAAGGGGGCATTTGTGAATGTGGGGAGGTGATGGCTACGCCTCCATTTCGACCGGCTCGTTTTAAGTGGCGCACCACTAGTCTTCTCTTACTTTGGACCCAGGGTAAGAGGGGGAAATAGTTAACTTGTTGAGGGGTGAATGAGGTCACAGGGTGGGTATAAAATGAAGCACGAGATCTTACAGATGCTGAGGTGACAAAAGTGAAGACCTAACTCAGCTAAAGAGCTTTTAAGCATTTGGGCTGCAACAGGTGTTGCACATGGTGTGAATAAAATTTCCAGAAATTTTTTAAGACTGAAATTATTTGAAAACTGAGTTACTTTATGTATTTTCTAGGTAATGGCGCAGACATCCCACTGAAACCTTACTGGTAATACTTTATTTGAAGGGGGGTGAATAAGATTGACATGATACTGTCATAAACATGACATAACACCTAACATGAACATGAATAAGCCTTCATGAATATTTATGACTGTTGTCATAAAGTGTCATTCGGTAAATTATGAGACTTTTAATACAAAGTTGACATTATTGAAAATGTCTTTGTTATGACAACTTGACATTAACCAAGAAATCATTACTGTTTAAACTTTACCTTTAATAACATAAAGTTACCTAATTTATAAAGTGCAATCAGTAATACTTTTATAACAAATTTATATCAGTAAACATAACACCTGTCATGTTTATGACAATGTCATGACAGTCTTATTCACCCCCCTTCAAATAAAGTGTTACCAACTTACCTATTAAAACTGATCAAAAATGTGAACATTACATAAATATTGTAATTCTGAGTCATTCACACAAGTGACTGAAATAGCCATTACAAATAAAAAATGCATTTTCCTGATGGATGTCTGGGCAAATCCTGAGAAAGATCTCCACTAATGCAAAACAGTCACATTTTTATGATCCAAATAAATTAAAATAATGTCCACAAAACGCAAATTTACATGCACTAGTTAATGGCTTAGATTAGCTTGTTAATACAAGCACATTTCTGTATTCATGTGCCTTTCATTTTACATTTAGTGTATTCAACAAAATTCAGTCAGTTGAAAGTCTAATAATATTTATCTTTCTTTTGAACATTTTTTGGAATGTATTGATGCATCTTTAACCTTATTTATGAAAAGATTGAATAACAGTGCTTCAGGAAGAAATACGGCTTTTTCTTTAATGCTCTGTGATAGATGAGTAGAATAAGCAAACAGTAAAACAAGGTTAACCCGTTTGATAGAAAACCTGAATCTTACTGTATATTGAATATGAGCTAAAATGGACTGAAGGTAAATTGATCTAAATCTGTGTCTCTAGTGCCACTTTCCTGGAATTAAATAATGTAATTTGAACATAAGCTAGACTGAATTGTTTTTTCTATAACTGCATATGAGTCTAGAACTCTCCAAATACTTTTAGCTGTGATCAGTGACTGATCACTAGGTAGTCTAGTTCAGTAAATCTTGCTGTACCTCTACAGTACAGCAAGATTTATCCAGCTACAATTACACATGCGCACAAATTGCACTGACATGCAGACTGGTAGGCAATTTGGGGTTCAGTGTGTTACATAGAGCACACTGACTACAAGTAGTTGCCAAAGAAGCTAGATTCATATCTGTGATTTTCTTTCAATTGAAAGGGAATTGCAAGATGACTACAGTCTCCACTAAAACATACCAAAACCATTGTTTTGGTATGTTTTAAGAAAGAAGAAAAACATTTAGAATTTCTTTCATTATAAATGATCACATTTGTCTTTTGGAAATTGTAAAAATGGGCAACAACATTACCAATTGTTTTGAGAGATGTCATATTTTTGTATTTATTGAGTCATGTGCAATTAAACTGTCACATCTTACTGAGAAATTCCACCTTTTCTTTCATTTCTGCAGAGGGCTGTCTGATAACAGACGACACGCACGTTTGAGGAAACAACAACCATCAGCGCGGACGTGCACGAACTCTCAACGCTCAGTCAACAACAGCACAGACGCTGCATGTTATTCATATGGTTGCTTAAGTGTTTCTTTCTCTTTGAGGAAGTTCCAGCTATTATCCTGAAATATAAATCACACATGTCATTAAGGTGGCTTTTTTTCCCTGAAAACAATAGTGTCTGTTGTCGAATGCAGAAGACAGTGGGAGGCTTTCTGTGCCACCCCCGACTCGCTTGCATCTTGTCGATGGTTCCACTAATCGCCATGACTGACTGACCTTTAGGCCGGTCCCCTTCTGGGATTTACACCTTTCACTGGCTCGACCTTTGCCATCCATCCCTCCTACAGACACTCTCGTCACGTGAGCTCAGCATCAGCGCTGGACAGGACCTGCTGCTGGCCAATGTGTAGGCTGCTGCTGCTGCCTCAGCAAGTCAAAACCTCTCTAGGTGGTATGATTCAGCCGGTGCTTCATTAACCCACCCCCCAACCTCAACCAACTCATCTACCCCCCACCTGCATCAAGAAAGTTTCCCCTATGGCCTGGAGCAAGGTAGACCTGCTTAAAGCTCAGCCTAATGACGTGTGCCGTGGTGGAGGAGACCAAATGCCACCACCACATATGGGGATGATTACAGGAAGTGGTGCAGAATTGTAGGGGGACCTCGAGATTTTGAGGGGTGGGTGTTGGGGACTCAATTGTGGCACTGCGGCTGTGAATTCCCAGAGGCCTTTGTGTGGGGAAACTCAGCAAAAGCTTCATCCTGCCCAGGTCACGCAAATTTAGGAAAAAATGCACAGCTTCTGAGGGTAGCGTTCTCTTTATTTCTTAATTAAACACCCATGATGCATTGCCTTTGCAATGCTTTTAATGAAAAACAAACAAAATACTATGCAGTGGTTTCCCTTAAATGGCAAACAAATAGATGCACTCGAAGTCAAGTCGACTGTCTTGTTCTGCTAAAGTCAAAAGAACTTTCTTGTTCTTTAAAACAGTGGCTAATTAAGCTTTTCCTGTTGGTAGAGAAGTTGTTCTTCTCTGAGTCTGCTTGTGCACTAGAGCAATTTATTGTACACTTTTTGAAGATGCTTTGTCTTTCTCTACTGATCTACTCTGTGAATCCCATCCAAACCAGAGACTTTTCTTTAGCAGTCAGTCTGGTCCAGAAGCACTGATTTGACTCTCTCACTAAAAGTGAATTATACTTCATCACCTTGCTGTGACATTATAAAAAGTGTATTAAAACTTTTCACTTTGTGTGTGTGTGTTTTAAATTATTTATTTGCTGTTGTAATTTTTTTTTCATGTAAAATTTGTTAGATCTAAGTTGTGAAAATTCACATAATATTAACCTGTAGGTAAGAATTCCAGCTGGAAAAGTTGGATCCTTTCTTAATAACCCAAACCTCAAAATCAAATATGGCTGCCAGTCAAGCAAAACTCTCGAAGCAACATTTTTCAATCAGAGTAAGAATAGTTTATTGATTACCTGACGGAAAAATTCTTCTACATTGATGGTAAAAGCATTATTATTATTGTTCTTAATAATAATAATAATAGGAATTATTATCATTATTATCATTATCATTATTATTATTATTATTATTATTATTATTATTACTATTATTATTATTACTATTATTACTATTATTATTATTATTATTATTATTATTATTATTATTATTATTATTATTATTATTATTATTATTATTATTATTATTAGGTTTGACCAGTGTGTTGTGGAGTGGGTGGGAGATATTACCCAAAATTGCTTGCAGCTTTGACAGCTCCTCCGTCGATGCTGCCATCAGAGAGTCAAACTCCACATCACTGGCCTTATGGATTAGTTTGTCGAGGTTTGTAAGAAGGGAACAAGTCATAACTTACCCATGTTAAATATTTGCAGGACAGGAAGGACAGATTTCTTATACTAGTTGTTTCTGGCTGTGCTGTTGCCAAAGTTATATAACAGCTGTACTGAATTCTGGTTTGAACCAGTTAGTGACCTGATTGATAACCTTTTTGAGTTTGTTTTACATTATCACACTGCAATGTTACAATGCGAACCTCGTATTCATGGGGATTCGGAACCACAGCAACCTGTGAATAGTTCAATCTGGAAATACTTAAGACCCCCTTTAAAACACCTAAACCTGCCTATTTTAATGGTCCAAACATCAAATGTACCATAGTATGCATTAATAAGCACAGTGGGAACCATCTTAGCACTACTGTAGAAGGCAGTCTTTATTTCCTCTCTTGGGGGTAGAGCCAATAAGCAACAAGGGAAATAATGTTCTCAAATTGGTTGTTTTGCAAGTGCCAGTCAGTAGCATGTCAAGTAAGATGATATATTCCAGATTCCTGAATTGCATTTTCTTAGCTATAGTATGAAAATGCTATGAAGAAATCCACTAATAATTTGGAATTGTATTCCAGAGATAAATCTGCAAGTACTGAATCGCAAATAGGTAGAGTCCACTGGATAGTAAAGAACTGCAATAACTGCAGTATGTTTTACGTTAGGTATATAAAATCACCAACATACTCGACCTTACAGTCTTGTAATTATTAGTCTATAAACCCTTTGGTGCCAACTTTTATTCTTAATCCCATTGCTATTTGGTTCTACTAACACTGAGGTGCAAAAAGCTGCTGTCAAACCAAGTGACAAGATAATCATCACACTGAGAGCGAGGAGGGGATGTTCACAGCCTACAGGCAGGATACCAAGGCTTGGTGGATTCTGTTAGGAAAGCATCAACCTTAATTCGTTTGTACAAACTGGAAGAGCCAAAACATCTCCGTATAACTCCTGTGTTTCAGACAAGAAAGTCAGAACTGCAGATCTAATTACCTTTAACCTGATGAAGAAGGACATCAGCTTTGAAGTTCACACATGTTGCATCTTGAAACTAAAACATGGTATGAAGTCATTCCCACACCCTGATTCAGAGGTAAATGATAGAAGTCATCAACACTTGTTCCTGATTCCAAGCCTGCTTAAGATTTTTTTAACATTCTCTCGGTTGAACTTTTGTCAATTTGTTTGTATTCCTCTTGTGAATAACTGATTCCAAAATGTTTTCTGAGTAACACTAAAGTACTCCAAATGACTTGCTCCACAGTTTGAGAACCATTTTATCAGAAGCCCATCCCTCTGCTTTGTAGCCAAACTTAATATCTTCCTTCCAGTTTCAGATTGTAAAGGTCAAAAGATAATATTTATGGCTTGTTTGACTGTGCCTAATGAACTTCCCAGCGTCTCAATGAAGCAAGTTAGTTACCTCCTTCTCAATGAAGTGGTCTTCCCCCCCTTCTGCAAAACAAAAACAAAACAACAAAGAGAGGCGGTGCATGAAGGAGCTTTGGTCAGATGGGTCACATGCTGTCCATTGAGTCTCCAGTCCATCAAGACCATTCAACAGGCTGCATAAAACAGGCATGCTGCTTAAATACCTGACAGTAAGAAAAGAGACAAAAACAAAGAGAAAGAGGGGGGGACAATAGACAAAATAAATAAGACAGCCCCTGTGACTGATGTATATAAATGGTGCCGAAGAGTCACTGACAATTCAAGAAATGTGGCTGTGACCACAAAAGACGGCTGGAAAATACTGAAGGAGCTTGCTGGGCACATTTTTCAGTCCTTTCCCACTTGGACCCCCTTTTGAGTCTTTGTCTGTGTTCCCGGTCCATGAGAGAAGTCAATCACAGCCCTTGGTTGCAGATTCTTTCTTTTGCTTGTCTTTCATGGGGTCACTCCTACACTGTATTTGCATAACTAATTGAAGACAGAATTTCAGCAAAACAACACATTCTTTTCTTTTTGAAAAAGAGTTACCATGCAGTGTCTTTCTTGTCATACCGCAATAAAGACGTTACCATCATTTTTGTCCAAAAGTACGGCGACATCAAAAAGACGAGTGGAAGGGAAAGATAAATACTGGGCAATCATTAAAATCCATATTTATGCAGCCCAATTTTCTGTGTGAGGCAGTTCAATGTGTTGGTTAGTTGGCTCCATTTGATCTGTGCAGCAAAAGGAGATGTCTGAACCTCCGGGGCTTGTGATCCCAGGCTAATGCACGGGCAAAAACAGTCAATTATATTGTAAATTATGGGGAGAGGGGCGTTAAAAATGTTTGATAGGCACAGCTTTTTAGAGGTTATAGAACTCTCTGGAACACACACACACCTACACACACACACAAAAAAAGGTAGAATAAACAGGTTGGATCAGTGAGCATTTGGAGACTAAGAATTCTCAGCGCTGACATTTACTATAGCAAGGTAATCACACAGTTTGAGCACCGCTGCAGCGCTACACAAGCAGACAAACAACCTTAAAATACCTCACCCTCCTCACAAACACAACAACAGTGACACAGGAGTTTTTTTTAGAGACTTTACAGAGCAAAGTTTACATCAATGTCTCTACAGTTTGATGGTTGTCTTCGGCTCCTTTTCTGTCACAGGGAATACGCCTAACAGTGAGATATTGTTTAGCTCCTTTTATTTCCCAATTCCAGGCAAGTAAACCCTCTGCAGCACAGACTCCCTCCGTCTTTAATAAAGCCCCGAAAGATTTCAAGCTTCTCCACTCAAAAGACTCTCTCCTCTTTAAAAGTAACGATAGAAACAGAGTTAACTCTCGTTTTTTTTTTTTGGATGGGAAATGTTTGCATGTTAGATCTAAGGACTGAGTCCATAATTCTCCCAAAGTGTTAGCTTTAAATCAGACTGTATGTGCCCTGGGGTTGTGCTGAGAGCATTTATGTGCTAAGGTGCTCAAACCACGTCTGCATCCTAATGTGTGTTTGGAGCCCAGACACAGTTTGGAGGTTATAAACCTTAAGTGTCTTATTATACAATACCTTGCAAAAATATTCACAGCCATTCAACTTACATTTTGACACCTTACCACCACACAGATCAATGAACTTTATTGAGGTTTTTGGTATTGGACCAAGACAAAGTAGTGCATAATTGTGACACGGAAGGAAAATTATAAAGGCGAATTATAAGTATGCATTTAATAATATATATACATGTAAAGCAAGTCAAACAGCCCCTATGAGAAAATACATTGTGAAAACACATTTGCTACAGTTACAGCCACTAACAGTGTGTGCCTGCATTTCATTTTTTGCCCATTTTCCTTTGTAAAGTTTGTAAAGTAGTTAAACTAGGCTAGATAGCTAGACTCTGTGTACTGTAATTTTCATGTTTTGCCACAAGTTCTCAATCTGGACTTTGACTGGACCAATTCTAACACCTGGATATGCATTGATTCAGACTATTCCTCAGTAGCTTTGGCTTTTTGAATATAAATTAACTCTTTTACAAGCTCCAACCACTAACCTCTAAACTCTCATAAACATTTTGGTCTGCTGAAATAATGATGCTGCCACCACAATGCTTCTTTATGTTTATGCATTTTAATACATGGCTGGACTTTATCAATTATGTGACTTGTGATGGCACTTGGTTGTACTGGATTTTATTTAGGACGATCAAAGTAAAGGGTGCTGAAAATTCATGGAACACTTTTCATATTTTTATTTTATTGGAGACAATTTTCAAAACGATATAAAAAAATGTAATGCCAGTTAACAATTAAAAGCTACTTTATATTGGTTTATTACAAAAAAATTCCTCCAAATACATAATAAATTTGAGTTAGGACTACAAAACTATAGAAAAGTTCTAGAAAATGAATTCTTTTGCAAACTACTGTTAGTCTACAGACACAATCCAAATGTCTAACCACCATCATTGCATTATAATTACTACAGAAATTAGCCAGGGTAGAAAAACTCCACATATTGAAGCTTCGCTGAGCTACGTTTGATTCATTCATTTGGGTGCATCTCATAGAAATAATCTGAAATTGAAATTTGCTACAGTGACCAGTGGGCAAAAACTAAATAATGGTTAATTCTCTGCTTGAGGTGGCATATAGATGAGTAATCATCTGTCATAATCTTTGCAGTGTTTTCCAGTAATGGAATAGATATTATGTTATTTCTTGCATGATGAGACGTGGTCGGCTCTTCCTTTGATCTTGTGCACTCACTAGGAAGAGGCAGATTAAAAGGTTTGTGGATTCAAAATAAACCTTGAATTGGTTTGTGGGGAAGCGCTAAAGTAAGAGAAAAAAAAGGAATTAGTTTTATGCAAAACACTCTGGGCATATGTGCACATGATATTGACAACTGTATCACACTCATACAACCTGGTAAACATGCCTGATGCCTTCATTTGAAATGCATTTCCAGGGAAAGTGGTGCAGATTTCTGAAGAAATCACGTGTTACCTGAAAACCCATACTTCTAGTTTATGCTTTTACATGTGCATAGAGATCACAGCCCATAAAATAATAAGCATGTCTTTTGGTCATATTGCTGTGTGGTCAGGGGGAAGATGAGGGCTCCTTTTAGTGTAAGCTAAAATCAGGAGAAGGGGTGGGGGGTATTTGAAGTGTGCACAGAGAACTGGGTGTGATTGGTTAAATCTAGGGCTTCACAGAGGAGTTGCCTCTGGTACACCAAGAGGAGGAGAAGAGATATAATATTTTTCCTGTGGCATTTCTCCCCATACAAGGAAAGGAAAAAAAAAAGAAAGATGGGCACTGGCGCTAGGCTGGAACGTGATCATAGGCCAGCATAAGACCAGAGAGCTCCCCATTAAGGTTTTGGGTTATAAACAGCATCTGTTTCAAATGGGGCTAAGACTACAGGAGCTCTGATTCCCATTTCCCGCTGCCTGTTCCACAGATCTGGCACAAAGCATGAAGCCTCTCTTCTTCTCTCCCAAGCGCTTCCTCCGTCTCATCTCATTGCTTCTCTATTCTCCCCCCTTCTTTAGAGTTTTATATGCCTCCTGCTCATTATGGCTCTTTTCTTTTAAAAGAAAAGGATTTATTTAGTGCATAAAGAGAAAGAAATGATGCTCAACACAGCGTAGGCACGCATTCTGGTTTGGGGGTTTTTGTGCCTTAATTTATCAACCATTGAACTGACAATGTAAACCATAAAATTACAAGGATTCTAAATCTTTTATTATCTCTTGAAGCACAAAATAATGAAACATGGGTATTCCACAGGGAAAATGAATGGCCTGTAGCCCATTGAGAAAAATAGTAGCCATTGTATTTTTTTATTATTATTTCAGGTTAGCAGTTTTATTTTAAGGTAACTATTACTGTTATTGCCTCATACTGACTGTGACAGCTGGGGTCAGCTGCAAAGATCCTCTGTGAGGCAGGATGTTGCCCTCTGCTGGACAAGTTTTATAAATGCTTCCCCCATCTCAAATTTCCCTTCAGTCTAACAAACTGGTGATTTGGTCTCTAATACAGACATCTCGGTTTTTTAATATATTCTTTTTTCTATTTTTTTATTCAAGATTATGCTGAAATTATCATTTATAAACATGCTATTGTGACATTTAAATTGAAATGCAACCACAGTATGTTTGAAACAAGTGTTTTGCATTCATCCTGGGACATTATCACGCTCGCTCGAGACAGGCTTAAGTGTCTTCTGCTGAGAGTAAACAGGAAGTGAGTTATATTTACACCAAGTCCTCACTAATCCTTTCTCTGAGGACTAATATCACTGGGGACAAGCATGAAACTGTTTTTGGCATGTTGCCACTTCAAATAACTACTTCAGCCTGCTTTGTCTTGTTTTAACACCAACGGACATCTGGGTCTGAGGGCTGAAAATATCTGACAAAATACAATATTTAGACTTAATTTGCTGCCAGAAAGGAGCGGTCTTGCTGAAATTTGGTGCATCGATGTTGGTGAGATCTAATGTAGTTGATTTCAAATTGAAAGGGTGGTGAGAGGGTGGAGACAGGTCTTTGTTCCATGCTTGTAGAGCATGTGTGCAGAGCTCTAAGCCGCACCTATCGAACACTGCGTGGCAGGAATGACGCCCCTGGAGTGAGAGAAGGAGAAAACAGGCAGAGAAATAAAGAGCTTCCAGAAAGAATAAAAAATTCACTTCTTTGTCTGTTCAGAAATGACATGACACAAAGTTTCTGCTTTGTTCCCCGCTTTTTACCATGTGACAGCTGAGCTGCAAGGGAAATTTGTATGGGGGGAGAACGTATGTGTCGTCAGCCGCTCTTTTTCTGTTTTTCTGTCACTCGTGTCAAAATGAGCTTTTGCGAAACACGTTTTTACCCCCTTCACTTTTCTTCGAATCAACCAAAAGACTTGGGGGAAATAAAAGGACTCCAAATTTCATCTAAAGGACTTTCTGTCAGGCCTACAGCACGCTAATGGATTAGCCATGATGCTTGGCACGAAAGGTTGAGTGAGGACTGGCTTACACTGTCATAGGACACTGTCTGGACAGAGATAGGCCAACAGATGGTCACCTGGATTAATGGAGTCAATTAATTCATCTCATTATGTAATTAAGGATGGACCCTGGTGAGCAGAGAGCGCTGGGCTGGCCTTCCTAAGATGTTAAGCATCTTATTTTTTCTTACAGGAAAGCTAACTGGAATATCTAAATATACATTTTTACAAAAGTTATTTTCTGTTCTTCTAAAATATAAAAATGCACATGCTTCCAGGTGTTTAAAAAAGTTTACTACATCTTCAAACGATCCCTTCTTTTTGTCATTAAAAAAAAAAATCTTTCTTTGGAAATATTAACTTCTGTTAGAGGATTATTGAATGTCCTACAATTTTCCGAGCAGGTCAAACTCCACTTTTTGCAAGATCGGTTTTGTCCACAAGAGGGAGCGTCGGTGCAGCACTTCTGACATGGGCGCACACACAGAGAAGATCTAAGGTGAAAGGAGTGTTTCGAGGGCAGAGCTGATGAAATGTCGGATCACAGTGTGGAAAGGATGACATGAAAGTGTAGACATCTAACTATTCACTGCCTGTCTTCCTTCCCCGAGATCTGTGAACACTTCCACTGCATCTGGATTCAGACAGAATTAAATAGTCGTCATTATGGGGCTTCCTGTGTCATTGCAGTTGCGTTTCTAAGTGTGCGCTTGTTTTCATTTGAATTACTTTGTAAGTTCTGTGTTTACTCATCTGGTGAGGCTTTATGAAGAATTTCCTCCCTGAGACAGTAAATGAGTGATGTAAGACGGTTTCCTGTCAGAATCATTGCAGCCAGTCTGAAGCTGTCAATAGTTTTCTCATGTTTCAATTATAAATAACCCTCTCTTTAGTTGTGATGAAAGTTCCCTCACAACATGTGTTAAGAAATGCAGATAAGTTATTAATTATTAGCAGACAAATAATTCACGGTGGTATTATATGAAATGTACTAATAGGAAAATGAAATATTTTTTTTGTAAAAAGAAAACCCCAGAGGATTTAAAGTCTAATACACATTTGTCTGCAATGTCAACCAAAATTGAGTTATTCACTCAGCATAATTTTATTTTGAGACACACTGACTGCTTAGCATTACAAATACAAAAGGTTGGAGAGATGTGGATACATTTTTGTACATTATTCACAAACAACATTTTGAAGAACACCTAAAACTTGATTTATTTACAAACTATTGAGGTTTAAACGTGACCCCAGCTCAGGTTTCATAATAGGACTCCCTTAATGCCTTTTATAAATTATCATGGTGTTACTTACTATGTATCTAATTGTTGCATTTACACATATTTGGGTAGCTACTCCAGCAGGGAGAATTAAGAAGTCACAGCATCCTTTACACTGATACCCCTAAATAAAATCCAGCCCAACCAATTGCCTTCAGAAGTTGCATATTAAGTAAATAATATGTTGTGTAATGTTGTGTAATTTGATTTAATTCACATTATAAGTACAGAAACCCTGCAAAGGTCTCCGAGAACAAACAGCATTATGAGACGGAGGAAAACAGCCAACAGGGTCAGGAATAACAGAACAGAACCTTAGAAGGAATTAGACTGGGTCTGAGGTCCACCTTTCTGAAGGAACCCCAAAAACTAGCAGCAGGAGCTGCAGTAGAGTGATTTAGATCAAAGCACATTCATATGCTAGAATAGCTTAGTCCAAGTCTGGATCTAAATCCAAATGGGAATCTGTGGTAAGACTTTAAAATCACAGATATTCTCCATCTAATCTTACTGAGCCTGATCTACTTTTGCAAATACAAAAACAGGGGAGAAAAGAAATGTGTCTCTGGATATGCGAACCAGATAGACACAACCAAAAGGGCATGCAGGTGTAACTGCTAGTAAAGGTGGTTTTACAGCGTATTCCTAAACACATATGGGTGCCACACTTTTCAGATTTTTATTTGTTTAAACTTTGTATTGAGCCATCACATCATATCCAAATGAAAGACATTGAAATGTGTGCACTGTGGGGGAATGTACATAATAAAATAGCATTTTTCAGAATCCTTCAGGGGTCTGGATGGTTTGCAGACCCCTCAAGTAAAAGGCAAAGCAGAAAAATAAGTTTGCCTAAAGGTGTTGTGATTGAAGCTCTGATCTCAGCCTTATTGTCACTGAGTTTTCTATGAAGTCTAGTGGACCTTTGCTCTTAAGAATACCAGAAAGCAGAGCAAAGCTTTAGTCACTACGCCATGTTATGAAAGCATGTCTGAACATCTCTGTGTTGGACTGAGTGAAAAACTCTGGACATGCTGTTCAGAGGATCTTATTTGTGCTAGTTTGGTTGAAGAAGCAAAGATACTGAACAGCCAAAAACCTCTCAAAAAGAGACTTTGGCGAGACATTACCCAGCAGGGGGCCTGGCCTGTGGGGGGTGTATGTCCGGCTGTTGACCTTTCGGACCCCCCATGAGGTTGGGGGTCACTCATACAAACACAGAGGCACACACACACACACACACACACACACACACACACACACACACACACACACACACACACACACACACACACACACACATACAAGCTTTTAGTAATCTCAGCTACTCCTATTAATTGCCACTGTGTAATCTCTCAGGGTTTTCACACATCCAGGGAGCCGGTCCTGTGCTCATTTAATTTAATGTTGGCTCGTAAGAGCCGATAAGAGGCGGGACAGTAAAGCTGATCTTTCTTGTACGCCACTGCCCCCCCCATCCCATCTAACTCGCACACCCACACTTCACTAAAGTCCATCCAGAACAGCATTCTGTCTAAGACAGGACTAATCTTGACACAAAATCCAGTCTGCTTACAAACTGTCAAATGTCTAAGAGCTGTGTCTCATCTGAATCTACTAACCTCTCCTCTTGTTGACCCTGTGAAGATGACCTTTGGAGAACGACCGGATTAGACAGCCTGCATGTCTCTGCGGCCTTGAGCTCCAATATGGAGGAAGCACAGACCGTACTGTCGTGCGGCTGTTTGGGTGTGTCGCACACCCTTAGCTGCATCGCGTTTGCTACATCAAAGAGAGTTTGGGTTTTGTACTCATCCCTGAGCCAAGCTGGCATCTAATGGGGAATTTAGTTCTCACTGGGGAGTGCAGGAAAATAAGGTTAGTGAAGCACACTAGGAGGTTAGAGGGGTGGAGGAGAGGAAAGGAGACAAGGCGTCATGGGGTGGCACCAAATTTACAAACTGTATTTTTAGCTTGCAGTGTTCAAAGACAACCAGTGAGGTGCTGTGCTTAAACACATCAGACTTCACTTGGCATGCAAACCTAATCACAGCTTGAAAGTGTTTACCTGACCCAGGAAGACAGGTTGGAAAGAAAATGTGTCTTCCTGTTTGTTTTTTTATCTAAATGATGAACGACAAGCATGTTCACTAACCCCCACATGTCCCTGTGAAGATGTTTCTGCAGGTGAAATTAGACTATGAATATGTTACTCTTTTATACAATACTGCAATATACATGTTATCACTGTTATCATAGAAGGGTGGATACACTCACTGACTTTAATACATTTGTTTAATGGCTTATTAACATAAATAGAGACTGAACCAGTCACATGGCAGGAACTCTCTGTATTTAGAAGGTTAGATTTGGTGAGAGTGACCTGCTAAGGTTCAATGTAAACAGCGCAATGAGGAAGAAAAGGAATTTTAATGTTTTGCCAGAACCAAAATCACAATCACCCCTTTGTCTTACAGAGGAGGGTCTAAATATAAGAAAAGATTCAGCAAGCAGCATCTTAGTGGATTAAAATGCCTTGTTGAGGAGAATGGACAGACTAGTTTGACATTACCAGGTCATATTTATCCAATGATACAGCGTTTAAAGAACAACAAATGGGGAACTAAAGTGCTTCTCAACAGATAAAACAGGGAACAGAGATAAAAAATAACATTCCTCAAAGCACTAATGTAGCACAAATCAAATCTGAAAAAACTGGACAATCAATTTCCTTTGCTATTTTGGAGCATTTGGTCAGCTGACTTAAGGGAACAAGATGGAGAGTGTGGTTTCAGCAGGTTGGATAAATATGCTGGAAACCTGAAAACAAGTAAAATAACTGATTGCAAAAAGGACAGTCAGTGGAAAGAGACATCAGAGTTATGTGCTCTTGTTTCTTTATACATGTTGAAATCATTTAGTCTCTTTGAAGGCATAACAAAGTAACCTCACTAATTCCTGTTGTAGTCATTCAACAAGGAGGATATAACATATATTGTAAAAGGGCAGTAACTCAAGAAACCTTTAGCTAAAGAAAAAGATTAGTCTGAATACCTTCCCTGAACGTACAACACATCAAAAGTTGAAATAAAATCACAGGCTCACCAAATGGAACGGCAGATTTGAAAAACTTTAAAGTCTGAAGAGTGTCAGTTTCATTTCTAAATAGTATTACTTCAGTTTTTTTCGAATTTAAAATATTGATCCATCCTACTGTGCAGGAACAGCTAATGCTAATTGTGTAAAAGTGTAGTTGATGATATTTTTGGCACATCTTGGGCTCTTAGTATCAATTAAGCATTATTTAAACAGCCTACCTGGGTATTGTTGAGTAAAATCATGTAAAATCCTCTTATGACCAAAGCGTATCCACCATCTGACTGGCTTCCTCCAGCCAGATAATGCTTCATGTCACAAAGCTGAAATAGTTTCTGGTGCCTTGAACATAACCATGAGTTCACTGTTCTCCAATAGCCTGAATCCACTATAGCATCTCTTCATGGATGTCCCAGCAAATTGTTGAATTCATGCTTTGAAGCAATAAAGCAGTTCTGGTGGTAAAACTCAGTAAGGTGTGGTTACAGAGTGTAGATATCATGCAACTTTAAGAAAGGTTTAGAGATGAAAAATGTCTTCACTTCGGTTTTAAGTAAAGAATATATTTGTAGGTGGTAGTACAATCCTCAAAAGGATTAAGTCTGAACAGAAAAGATGCACAGATGGATGGAGTCGATGTCACAACATGAATCTATTACTTTTGTCAGCAGATGGCAGCATTGTACATCAAATACAACAGAGAAAAACAGAACCAATGTAATTAATTCCAACCTTTTCCAGTTGATGTATTTTTATCCAAACCTTGTATTTTGCTGCACAAACACTTTTCAAAGAGGTTTTTTCTAAGCTCATATAATGAGACCAAGCATGCTTTGACAGATGTCTCCTGGGAGAGTCACCATGCACACTTCTGTCCCCCTGTCATTTCACTCTAACGGCATCTGATCAACGCCCATGAAGACACGCTTCAAAATATTGTTTAAAGAGTTTCAAGGCCTTTGTTGTAGACACACTAGCAAAAGAGGAATTTCAGTTGTCTTTTCCCTCAGTATCTCACCACTTGAGCTGAACAGAGTCTGATATTATTGAGAGTTGAAACTTGGATCCCTGAGGCCATTTAGTCCTAAAGAGCCTTTACTTGCTCTTGTATCTTATCACACTGGCTGGGTAATGACTGCTCAGTGTGAAATGGATCTGCATGATAGGCTATAACTCCATGGGGAACATTTCCACTTGTGAGGGCTAAGAGTCTGACTGTTAAAGTGCTCATACAGACTGTGGCTGGATGGATGGCACCCTTAAAAAGTAAGGAGCAAAAAAACCTCAGGACTTTGATGAAGAGCTAAAGTAATGTGGTTGAATGAGTGATTACTGGGTTAAAACAGACTAAAAAATCAACTTGATTTCAACACACTGATTACTGTTACTGATCCACTTAAATTTTAAGTATTTTAAAGTTTCTGTGATTTTGTTTTATAAACAGTCAAATATATTTGCCCCATTTGTGCAACACTTTAGTTTAGCCATCACATGTTTGTTCCTTCTCCTATTACATTATCTCCTCAGACTTACTGTACAGTTCCATGTCAATAAATTGAAAAAAGTAATTATTTCACTAACTCAGCAAAGTTAAACACATTATTTAGATAAATTACAGAGAGTAGTGTTTTCAAGGCTTCATTTCTGTTAAATATGATGATTTTCCACTAAAGGTTAATGAAAATGTAACACATAAGATGAGAATAATACATCAGAGCAAGGAAAACACTTTTAACACAGAAATGTGGGTGTAATGCCTGAAGGTTATTATTTTAAGGTACTTATAATTTGACAAATGCGCCTCATCGGAACAGATGTTCCAATTTACTGAAATGCACTTTTAATTGGACTTGTTCTATCGCTTTATATTACCAGGGAGCCATTTGTTTACATTTTGATAGCATTCAAAGCTGTGTCAAAAGTGCTTACATGTATTTTTATTTTCAATCTAAAAAAGATACATTTTTACCAGCAGTTGAAAGGTTTTACTTTTTTTTGACAACAGTTAAAGGGAGACTTGATGTCTGGCTGTCATGTGACCGGTTCTCAGTGTTGAAGGTGTGGGGCCACAAAGAAGGCTGAAAACTGAGTTATCAATAATTTATAGAAACAGAGACATAATATACTGGTATTAGCATTTTATCTAACTGGTTTGCATGCAAACTTCAACAGTAGAAGAAGAATGTCTACAGATTACTTATGATTTCACTTTAATCAATTGAATCAATGGCAAGTAAGCAATCCTAAGTATTTGGAGGAAAAAGGTCTTACTCTGGATTTATGTAGTTTGCACATTGTGGAAGATGGAAAACCTCCATCCACCTTTTAAATAAACATCTGTCCCTAATATTATTTCTCCTGACTTGGAAGTCCAGGCACCATTGCTTAATGTTATACAATGTAAAGATTAGAAGATTAGAGTTTGCAGCTTTGGTCAAACCCTCTTCATTAAGTGAACTACTAATACTGGGAACAGAACCACCAGCCATTCAACCTCTATTTCAACCTCCTGTAAGTAAGCAACCTGGGACACTAGGAGGATCATTTCTCCCACACTTTATGGTTTTATTTTCCCTGTGTTACTAGTGACTCTATGTGACACAACATTCTGGAGAGCCTTTGTTGTCTATGAACCTGCAGTTTTGCACACACTTCCTACAAAATCACTCAAAAGATGATTCACACTGTTCAGCTGTGGAAGGGCGAAACGTCCCCCTGCGGTTCATGTCTTGACATATTGCCTCTACCCACTTCTTTTCTTCCTGATCTAGGAAACATCCACGCTGTTCAGCTCAGACGGGACTCTTATTAATGAGCTGTCAAAAACCGGAGTTTGATCCTGACGTGGCGCACGCCCACACATACGAGACCTCAGGAATGCTCTTAATATATCAAGATAATCAATCTCATTTAAAATGTGAAGATTGATTTCAGAAGTGCTCAGAAGTTTTAAGGTTTATATAAAACATGATTTTGGCAACTTGAAGTCTGAAGTTGTCAGCCTCCAGATTTCTCCACAGATAAGCCATGCTCTGATTATATAACAAAGAATATGTGAGAAGACAAAAAGGAGCAGGCTTTCCATCCCAGCTCTCTGAGATTATTGGATAATACTGACTGTGCAATTGATCAGAGACAAAAGGAAATCTGGTTGACTTGTAAAGGCTTTTTAGAAGAGCAATAAATGCTGTGTGGAAAAAATATGACAAAAATGGTTCATGAGAACTTAAAGTTGAAAGTCTTCAGGTTTTGTGTTATTTGGGATGTCTCCATAACCCCAAATCAGTAATGTAGAGAAAATTGTAAATCTTATAGTAATTGTTATTTCATTGATAAGTATGAATTAAGTGTTTCAGGAGAAAATTTGAATTACAAGAAAAAACATGAAATGTGATCCACCAGCTTGTGTAAAAATAAGACTTTCAGTTACAGAATAGAAATATTCCTTATTGTTCCACAATGAGGAACCCCGGTGTAGCAGCAATACTGAGGCAAAGACAAAAAAGTATTAAAATACAGAAAATGAAACAATCAAAACTAAGAAAAACACACTACACATTAAACATAGTCTTCAGTTGTTAGAAATATCATAGTTTGATCAAAGGAATGTGAAACTTAACAGAATCAATCAATCAATTTAAAATGTGTATTTGTGTATCATAAGACAACATACAATGTATAAAAACTAAACACAACAAATGTGCAAATAATATTTGAAGTTTTATTCAAGATGAGCAAAATTGTGCTAATAACAGCCAGAATGTAAACATTTATTGAGTTTGCTGGGAGCCGTTATGGTTAGTCTAACATTTGCTGGGAGGAAGGATCTATTATTTAACTCCTTATTGCATTTAGGATGCAGCAGCCTTGCATCCAGAGGGGAAAGTATCTTTATTAACATTAAAGTCTACCTCCAAGTACAATGTCCCAAGCTGAAATAATTTGACATATTTTTTGTGCATATCTGATTTCAAGAATTTCTGTTTTTGAGGTAAAGTCACTTCATTAGGTGGGTTGCGCTGCCTTTTGCCTTTATATTTGCTTTGATTCTTCGTGGTGTGCATTCACAACGTGTTGGAACATTCCCCAGAGATTTTTAGCTACATTGCCATGCCAGCATTGTACACCTACCTAGAAAATAATCCTGTAATCATTACACCACCAACCTTAACTGAGCTGTTTTTTTACGTAGTTTGTGCCAAATCCTGGTTCTACCATCTGAACGTTGCTGTGATGCCAGACTGACTCTTTCTATGCCTTGTATTCACAGAGTCAACTATTTTTCAATCTGTTATTGTTAAATTTTGGTAAGCTTATGAGAACTGATCGCTAGGTTTCTGTTTGTATGAGTAGCAACTGGTGTTGTCTTACTCTGCTGTGCTCCATCTGCTTCATGATTCTACCTGTTGTATGTTTAGAGATGGCCTTAGAAATACCCAGGATGTTGTTATATCAACTCAGACCAGTCAACTCATTCTCCTCTGACCTCTGGTGGCTTTGAGCAAACAACGGTTTTCAATTTCTCTGATCATTCCCTAACAAAAGAGATCTCATAAAATCATCAGTTTCAAACATACTTAAGACACTCTCATCTGGTGTGATAACTTTTAACCTATTCTGAGACTCAGTTTGAACATCAACCCCACATTTTCATGACTGAATGACATCAGTAACTCCAACTTGATTGGATTTTTCAACATTTGCATCGATAAACAACTGAACAGATCAGTGTCATAGTGAGTGCATATACAAGGGAGAAAGTTCCCTGTTCATATTTCTGTTCTAACTGAAAGAAAATACCTCTCTGACGCCTTTGTACTTGAGCCAGAGTTTATGACACATCAGCTCCCCCAGGAGTCTGGTTTATAGGCATATCTGTGTCTCGTAATCATGGTGTGTCCTCTTGGGAGAAGGGAGGTTTAGGGGTTAAGTGCTGTCAAAGGTTAGGACGGGGTTAAAGCCAAGCATAGCATGACTGGGGGAGTAAATCACCAGGAGGGAGCAATGCAGCCGAGAGAAAGGAAGTATCAATCTGCAGGAAGAAGAGACAAGATCTTCACGCTCCACCTGATGCATAGACAGTTTTAACAAAAGACTTTGTCACCTCTTACAGCAATTTGGTGGAGATGGAAAGAGAGACAAGAGATGCTATACCTGAGTTCTTTGGTTTGAGTTCCCCAAAGAACTCAAAAGGTTCCAGTGTGAACTCCTGCTTCATAAATTTCTACATGTAAATCTGTAACTACAGTTCCTGCTTTGGCTGAAGGACTTCTTGATGAAAGCTGACAGATGAAGCAACCCTTAACTGTCTGTGATAAGAGCTGAGGTACTTACTAACAAATTGTTCTTTTTTGAGTGGGACAAGGAAAAACAAGATTTACAAAACAGTTTATTATTCAAAATGAAACAATGTTAATAAATTCTCAAAACTTTTTACCCATTAAAGTCTTGGAACAGAGGCAGAAAATTAAGTTTTCCACAGAACATTGAACACGTTGGTGGGGTTTATCACACTGCCGTGACAAAAGAACAAAAGTGGTTAAGCTCATCCACATCATTTCTTTTTATAGGCACAAAGAGGATAGTACCTGTTTAATGGCTGAAATTGTTTAAATTATATAGTCAGCTATTAAAACTTTTAGAAAACTTCACTTTCTGAGAAAGTGTACAAGTTGGAAAAAAACAAAAACCTGACCTCACCTAAGTTTCAGACTTCCAGTCTGCTCTCCTTCCCTCCATCATGTGCTGCCTGATCCTCCCGCAGGATCAACCTCCTTCTCAGTGTCTCCCACTGTGGCTTCTTAGCTGCTGTGGCTGTTGTCCTGGGTGGCATGAATTAATGATAACAGCAGAGGCTTCACAGACCAGGCTCATCCATTACGTAACCCAGCCAGGTCTGCTGCAGCTTCGCACGTTTTCTGACACATAATGCACAAGCACAGTTCTCTGCTGCACTAACTGCAGCTGACCTCTTTGCCCCTCGTTTTTACTCCCCTCCTTCATCATTTCGTCATATAACAGATGGTGTTGCCTGCATAAAACCAAACATTTGATCTGTGAGGTGGAAGTTATGTGTAGTAATACAAATTCGGCTCTAGTAGCATTGCAGGTTACCATTGTGAACTCAGTTACTGTCATATTAACTAATGTGAAGCTAGCTGGTCTCAAATTATCAAATTATATTGTGTTTATGAGAACAACGTTGTAAATATGCCTTCACTAATTTACCAGGGGAGAAAGCATTTTCTGTAAAGCTGCAAAATAAATGATGTCATAATCAACAACATAACTTTTGTACTTTTGCACAGTTTTATTTAACTGATTGTATTTGTTTTCAGATTTTATATGACAGATCAAGTCAAGGTTGCATACAACCTTGAAGTGTTTTGGTCTGTTTCACCATCAGCTTTGCTCCTCTAAATATTTATTTTTTTGCCACTTCAGTCATTTTCAATGGAGAGCATGTTAATATTAGACTGATTCTCTCCTGTTTTATGCACCAAACCTACCTTAATGTCTCTATAACATAATTCCTGGCTGTTTCTTGGTCTTCATGAGTTGTTTCTTTTCTACTCACCCATCTGAATCTCATCAGGGACCTGGTGTCTATCTCCCGCAGTCACAGGTGAGAGGTGGTGTTCACCCTGGACAAGTTGTCATTCTAATAACAGCCTGTCTCTTAACAGAAGCCTTTACAGAACAGCTGGATTCACACTTAGATTAAGCTGCACACAAGTGTTTTCTAACTAGCAGACATAAGGGTAGCAGGTTGGATTTTTTCCCCCCATAGCAACACTCCTTTCAATAATTTTCTTTGTGAAATAAACCATATGATTGTTCTACTTCACTCTTATGGACCTTTTATTGGTCTCTCCTGCTAAAAATCACGACAAAATCCATTGAGGCTTGCAGCTATTTCATGACAAATGTGGGTTCAAGTAGTATGAATATCTTTACAGGACACAATCATATTTTTAGTGCTCAGCAGTGAAAGCTTTACAGCTTTTATCATGAAATCTTTAGACCTCCTTTCACGTTTATTAATAATAAAATCGCTGCTCAAGCTGAGCTCAGTAAGATGTCTGACCTCATAAACTGAGATTCACCAGTAAGAAAAGCAGTTCGTTAATATTTTAAATTATTTTTACTTCATTATTATTTTGTTGTTAGAAATACAAAGAACAATAAATTGTTCAAATTCAAAACAAATAAAAATGAAACAAGATAATGTTTTATAGCATAATAAAATATTTAATTACCTCCTACAGAGTCTGCATTTATTATTTTATGCAGCTCATTTGATGATGTTTGCAGAAAAGAAAATGTTAGTTCATGGAAAAAAGTTTCAATTGCTCTAAGAATGCAAAAGCAGAATGGTTGCAGCAAAGCAATATCTGAAAAGAAAACCTGCTGTAGATACTTCAGAAAATTATTTTATTTGTCAAAGAAATAAAAACCTCTGAACTGCATGCACCTGATTTTTTACTAATGGTAAAATCAGAGTTAAAAATATCTGTAGTGAAATTATTAGAATCAGTGTGCAATAATAACATGGAGAGTTTTGTTCTGTGGCGTCATTCTGTTTCACTGCACAGAATGTTCTGTGAAGAGATGAGCCCATGGACCTGGCGTACTGTCATGAGTGTTACTGGAACACTATGTGAGTTTCTTGCTTCAGCTGTAATTATGTGTTAAGCTGTGTAACAAACAGACACTTGCCTAACTTTTAACAAATGTTCTGGTGAAACAATTTTTTAAAAAATGCACAAAGTGACTCCCGTCATCCAGTATGTGTCCACAATAGTATGCAATGCAGTCATGTGGATTGCCTGACACAGTGTTGGCAAAAATAAACTTTAAACTTGTCAGTTAATCAATATATAAAGTGTTTGCTTCACAAAAGATCTAAGATTCTATTTACAGGGGCAGTATTATATTTGTAGCACATTGTGTCATTTTATAGTTATTTTATAGTTTATAGTTGTAGTAAAATTGATGTACATCAAGCATAACTTAAAATAAATTTGACTTTGCAATGTGACACCTCTAAATTGGGTTCTGTGCCTTCAAGAAACTCCTGTTCTTCCCAATACTTCACCTTTCTTAGACATGTGGAACTCAGAAATTTTACATTCACCAAGTGCTGAATTTTTGGTACCCATGTGACTAATGCATTGCTTTAAATATATCAAAATCAACATTATTCTACAACCATTGGAGTCTTTAATATTAAATCATATTTGGAAACTTGTGGGCTGGTGTGAAGAGATAATTATATAAGAGCACACCCATTGCAACGAGCAATATAAAGAAATTGTGCAAAAAGAACTAATCAGTGATTACACTCTATATCAGGATCTGCAATGTTAGTGCTTAAGTGCCCTTGTCCTGTAACATTTTGTTTTATTCCTGCTCCAAAACACCTAAATCAAAAGGCTTTTGGCATGTCAACAAATTTCACTTTGAAATTATGCTGCTGAAATAAAGATAAATGTATTTTTATGACTTTTACAGGCTGCCAGTAAATGCCATTGAAAGTGCAAAAAGAAAACGGTCTTGGCCATAATCATTACAGTTAAGTAGCTTCATCTCCTAATACTGCACACATTTATTTATTACACCACAGAGTTACAATGTCCCAAACATCTTAGACATTTCAACATATTACTTTAGTTGCACATTTTTCAGCTTGGGACAGCAAAACAGAATGTGAGGTCATGATTAGTGATGTTTCTCTGAACACTAACAGTGTTTTTTACCTAATTGCACCCCTCTTGTCTGCCTCCTTATCTGGCTTCAGGGACAAAGAGTGCTGTTAAAGCTACAGGAAACCTGTGATGGCCCATTAACGATAGATTAGTCCTGCCATTTTAATTTCCTCTTTCTCTCTGTGTGAATTTGTCACAGAGTCAAAGGTTCCAGCTCCTAATCACATGCCGTTTGAATTACGAGTCCAAGGCCAAATAACGTTACTTAATTTATGATCTTCAAGCATGCAGTATGAAATCCAGCAGTAGGAATGTTATATCTATCTATTTTCATTTTCTTTGTAATTTGTTGCAAATTGTCAAAATAAGTTATAAACTCACTGGCTGATAAAAGTGGTTTCAGTTTGACATGTGTGGTTCAAAACCCTGAATTTCTTATTAATTTAGTTTATTTCCTGTGTTGTCAAAATGTATTTCAGTAACTTGTGAGCTCACAGCTTTCTGTGGTCACACAGCAGCACATACACACTGAAAAAGTGATTTTAATCTCTTCTGATTTGTGCCATGATGCCAAATTTGCACAGCTGTTAAAAAAAGAGTTGGAAACGCTGGTTGAATTGCTCCCGCTGTAATGTAAGTGCCATGAATAGTTCATTGCGGTTCTCTTGAAGGCAGAAACATACCTTGCTGCCTCAGAAATACTGCTTGGCTCTACAGTGGGATCCCATCCAAAATTACATAACGCATCAGATTTGTGCTCTGCCTGCCAATACGGGAGCATAATGGAGCTCACACTGAATAAAATTCGTTTTTTCACATATGCCTACGCACACACAAACATTCTGTGTAAGTGCACAGTACATAAATATGCTTATGCATCCACTTCACTAGCAGTGACCACACCACAACAATCTGAGTTCACGGATTTAGTTAAAGAGAAGAGCGAAAGGGAGGATGATGGATCGGAAGATTGAGCTTCACTCAGAGGCCAGGGGAATGAAGAGTGAGGCTGGTCCAACAGAAGGAACCTCATGGATGGTATTACATTGGACAGACTAGGTTAAGAGACAACAAGGAGGAAAAATAAGGACAGAAAAAAGAGAAGAATGAACATCTGGTCCTTGCAGGACTTTGCTACTGGTTGTATTTTCTTCAATAAAGTTTTCCAACAAACATTTGGGGCCTTGAAAGAACTTTGTATTTAAAATTGTATTAATTGATAAGCAGGTGGACTCCTACTTTTCTATTTAAAAGACTTCCAAAAGCAAACTGGATTTTATTTATGGGTGTCAGAGGGTGGGGAATAGAGATTTCTTTTTGTTTCAGATTTTCATTTGTAAAACAAATTTAACAACTTTGTATTGTTGCCCTTCAGAATTATGAAATACTTTCTGTTGATCTATCATCTAAAATCCTAATAAAATACATTACAGGTTGTGGTAGTAATGTGACCAATTGGGAAAAAATTAAAGGTGCATGAATACTTTTGTTATACACTGACAGTAGCATCATTCAAAGACCTTCTACTGCATCCAAGTTATTCACTAAGCACAAAACCCATAGTAAATAGAAAGTTATATTATCATTTCTGTATGACTCTTATTATTAGAAGAATATTGCAAATCCATGATTTTGAGCTGTAGAGTAAATATTTTGACTTAATGACCACAAAAGTATCCAGAAATAAATAAAAGGTTTTGATCTTCATTATATGGGACACTAAGCTGACAAGGTCTTAGGTGGCAAACTTCAAATATAGCAAAGAGCTCGATTGGGGGCAATAAGGAGAGTCAGTAATAATGTGGACATACTCAGAAAAATCCCCTGTCAAAATGTTTCCACTAAACAAGGCCATAGTTAGACATTACCTGGGGAGATGCTTTAAAATGTTTTCCTAAATGCCTGTTTTGGAGCAGAATCCCAGCTGAGTGCTGAACACTTTAATTGAAAAGGAAACAGTTGTTGGGAAATGAACTACTTTATCTCTGTCACAGCTAACTGCTTCCTGTTGAAGCTTTTTCAGCAGCATATATTATGTATCTTAAAAATGTATCTTAAAAATCGTACAGCAATGAAGACAAACAAACTTGCCTTCCCAGATGAGACACTGTCAGTGGCATTTTTAATTTGTTCTTTTTAATTTAGATGGAACATTAATATTGCTGTTAATGCCTCACATGAACTGATTAAATGAAAATTAACATTAAGACAAATACAAAGAAACCTAGTCATAAAATTTGGATAAAGTATGTTGACATGAATTACCAGTTAACATTTAATATATTCCATAAAATTGTTTTATGTCCACACTAATATAAAGTGTCCACCATTAATGGATATTATGACTTTGCATAATAAAAACAACATTAAGGATAGTAGAACTGGGAAATTACAGACTGAAGTTATGTAATCAAAAACTTTGATGAATCTATTAAAACCAAATTTTCAGGGGAAGTTTGACTTTTCTGCTTTTTGGGCAGCTTAAAACTCTCATTTTGAGACATGATCAGTGTGATCTGTAAAGCTGAAAAGGTTTAAGGTTGACAGAATAGTTTATACATTTCATGAGATGCCTTCAGCTTGCTTTTTAAAATGTTTAACCGTAAAATCTGTGAGGTATAAATGTGAAATATATTGGTGAGATTTCAGAACTTTGTGAATCAGAATGGATTTAAAAGCTGAAGCTGTAGGCATCCTGAAGGAAATGTTATGGGATGAGGAGAAAACTGATGGATTATTATATATTTTCTGATTCCATTGGCTGACTGATAGCTTGATGTTTTTAAAATCATAATTGCAAGATCAGAACGACAATGACTGATTTACATTTTGTTTTTTTTTAATCTTCTACATTAAAGATTGTTTACATGCAGTTTCCTATTTCTGTTCATGCTGACTTGAAAAAGAGGAAACCCCTTATTTTTTATGTCAGCAGTAGCCAAAAGTTTTATTTTTATATCCACAAGGTAAGTGTCCAAAGCAGTAGCACTACTGGTTAATCATTATTTAACAGTAGTGTTAAGTGTTCAAAGAGCCATATTTTATTGTTCTTTCTTCTTCTCTGATTGTTTGCTGAAGAAATAAAATGAATAAAGTATTTATGAATTTGTGTTTGATCTACAAACCCACTTTTCAAATCAGTTTAGATTTTACATCAGGTGGCTTTAACAATGTAAGCAATAATCATATTACCAAGGATCCTAAATGTTACACAATATTTTGAGAGCTAAGAAAATATCATATTATGGCTTGATTATAATGTAATAGAAAACATTTTCTGCGGAGTTGCAAGGGCAGAACCCAAACGGCCGGAACAAGGATGAATGATAAAAGCGATGAGTGGCTGTTGTCATGTCAGTTTTCTCAGAAACACAGCACATTAAGCAGGCCATTAAAGTACCGTTGTTCCCAGACACTGTCCTAAAAGCATATTGATTATGGTGAAAAACCGTAGAAAGTGCATCCTTCCCAACAAGCAGGAACAAATCCATGTCATGTAGTCATACCTTCCAAACGACGAATCCACAGCAGACAATGTTTGTTGGCGCCTTAACACACAGTTAGAGATTTATGGGCTAATGTGGAATAAATATAGAAAAATAAATAAGCTCCAAAACACTTGGAGCTTATTTATTAATTAAATGTTATTGTTCTCCTATATTACTGTGTGTAAACACTGATTTGAGAAATTGACATTATAGATCATCTCTTCCTTTTCTGTATCTCGCAAAGTAAGTTTTATTTAGTTTTGGAGTAGAGAAATGCATCAATCAGTTCACACTCTGCTCTGTCATCTTCTTAAAAGTCCCTCTCTGCCCCGATCATTCGCCTCCTACTCCCTGTTTCAGTCCTATTTCTCCTTATCTTCTCTCATCTTCTCCCTCATCCTGTGGACATATTTCTTCTTCTTTACTCTATGTGGTGTCTGGGGTCCTTAATCAGCTTGGTGACCCAGTTTCCTGAGGCCAGCCCCCCACTCTGAGGCTAAATCTCTCAAGCTTCCAGCAGCAAGTCTCCCCAGATGATTCCATTAAAAATACTCCATTGCTCTTCTCCTACAGCATCCATTATTCTCTTTAATAAATCTTTAAATTCACCCTGCAGTTAAGGGTTGGGAGACAAGAACCGCTGTGGACAGGTTGACAGTCTGTCATTGGGTTAACACAGATAGATGCAAAACCAACAACCATTCATCTGCTCACTCGTGTCCATGTGTGACTTAATAGCTTCAGTTGAGCTAAAATAGACGACTTACACATTTTTGGGCTCCAGACTCACCTGTACTCCAGCTGAGCCTGGAGTTCAGAGGTCAACACAGAAGGATCCAAACCAGGATTGAACCTTCTGCAGACCTTCCTCTCTGCGAGGCGATCGTATTCAGAACCACACCCTTCTAGTCTAGACACAACGTCACTTTAGCATCTTTCTATTCCTGATGCTGTTTGTTGAATAACGTCTTCATGCAGATCATTTCTGCTAAAATTTGTGTTATTTCTGGCTCAGATTTTTCAAGCTGAGGTTGATCATTGCATGTTGTTATTCCTTTAAAAAGTAAAAACTAAGAATATTGCAAGTGTCATTATTTTAATGCAAATACAAGACATTGACCAAAGAATACTTTATTTTATTAATCTCATACAAAAGGGAATACATTTCTATTGCTTTTCTTTACAGGATTATCACATTGATTCACTAAGTTCAAGTCATCATATATTTACTCTATTCTTGAGGATTAAGACACGCATATAATGAGGAGCGTGGGTTTGTTTTCATCTAATATGAAGCAGAAACGTAGCACAAACCAAGAAGCATCTATTTATAGTCCCTGTGGAATTTAGCAGATATCTTCAAGATAAAGTTGAGCACGTTCGAAAAGAAATGTGAGGAAGCAGCTACAGTCTCCATGACAGCAAATTCAAAGGTAGGCGTCAAACTATCTGCGAGTGACTGGAACCAACAGTGTGACCCTAACAAGCTGCTTGTCTGCGTTGCCCTCAACCTTGAAGACAAACTTCTGATCAGGTGTTTTTCTTCCTGAATGTTCACGTCCTGTAGAGTGCATTGTTAAAAATAACAGTAGAGATAATTAACATTATACACATTGTTTGGTGTTGAAGACAGAGGCAGAACAGGTGGGACTGGATCTGGATGGAGTATCTGTGTGCGAGCATATTTTTAAAAAGTGCTTGACATATAAAACATGCATTTGTTTATAAATGGGTCCTAAAAATAGAGCCTTTGATGTATTTGCAGATGTTTGCCGGATCACCATTACGCTTTCTTATTCAGAGCTCTCTCAAATCTAAGTTTTTGTTTTCCAAAAGGACACGATACATGTTAGATACACATACAAATGGATCTGGTTTGGAGGCTTTGTTGTGTTATGAAAATATGGGGCAGTTAGTCAGGAATAACAGGCTGTTGTGCCAAAATGGTATGATAGACAGAGGTGTGTTTCGGCCCCCTGTCGCGGCGCCGCAGGGGAGATGTAAAAGTGAAGTTCTGGGTTTCATTGCTCACAATGCAGGCCCCCTGGGAAGGGTAATCACCATGAGGCCAGCAACAGTCAGTGGAGTGGTGGCCCCTTGCCACAAAGACGCTCCTCTCCAGAGACATGGCTGCGCCTTTGTGCACCCTCACTCTCAAAGTGTGTCTCGCTCCGGGGGGCTTGAGAGGCACCACAGGGTGCCCATTAAACCATTAGAGGTGGAAGATGGTCCTGATGGCCAGAAATACAAATACACATGCACACATTCTGACAAGTTTCCAAAACCTGCAAGGCTACTGTGAGTACACAAACGCTTCAACATGACAAAAGTCAAGAATTGTTAGACTAATATCACTGTCAATGGTTTAAACACTCATTTTCCTATTTTTTATTTGTACTAAAACTGTCACCAACCTAAATACCCAACAACATAATCTGGGGATAATGAACTCTTACCTTTAGCCTTTTGGCCATGATAGATCAAAGGGTTAAAAGACTCTTAAATAACATGATTCTGACATGAAGCTGATGATACACTGGTTCATGGTTCATCAGTTTTAAAGTCCCTCCACTGGCTCCCTGTAGCTCAAAGAATAGACTTTAAATACTGTTGGTAGTTTATAAATCACTGAACGGTTTAGCAACACAATACTTTAGAGATCTGCTATTGCCGTACCAACTGTCTGGACCCCTCAGATCTTCTGGTTCTGCTCTGCATCCCCAGAACCAGAACCAAACGAGGAGAAGCAGCATTCAGTGTCTACGCACCACAAATTTGGAATAAACTTCCAGAAAACTGTAAAACACCTAAACACTGAGTGTCTTCAAATCTCAAATTAAAACCATCCTGTTTAGAGTTGCTTATGGATAAACTGGGTGTTTTTATTTTTATTTTTACTTTTAATAATGTTTTTATCTTTTTAAATCTTTTTCAAAATCTCTGTCTCTTTCTGTTTTTATTTTCATTTTAAATTGTGTAAAGCACTTTGAAGTGCCTTGCTGCTGAAATGTGCTATACAAATAAAAAAATGATTAATTGATTGATTGATTGGTATTGGTTCTTAGGTGTCTGAGTGTAAAAAATCTCTTGTTTTGTTATAGCTTTGTGTTCATATACTTTGACAAGTCTATATTGTAATCATGTCAACAAAGCAGCTTGTACTGAAAAGGGTTTTAATGTTCATCTGGATGCTGGACGCTGTCATAGAAAGTCCACCAACAAAATATCGCTCTTATAAATGAGTAACCACTGCAATAACAATACACTCATGATGTTTCTCTCAGATAAATTAACCCATTGAGAGAAATTAATTCTTCTACGGTTAATACAACAAAAGAAATAATTAATTTTCCAGATTTTACATAGTAAATGTCATGTGGGCAAAACAATTTTATAATTGATATAATCATAGACAGCATGGAGCTCTGCCACAAGAAGCTGACAGAAACTAAAGAGAAGAAGAACAATCAGTGCAGTTTCAGAGCCATGCATGTTTTTAACATAGCAGACCACAGTTTTTTATTTCAAAGTTTAGTCTATTTGTCTCCTCCTTCTCATCCTCTAAACACCCTCCAGGAACCAACCATGTTGAGAAACGCTAGGTTACATGATACATAAACCATTCCAACCAGTTACTTTATCTTGTTTTTTGTATTAATGAAAGCGACAGCCCGGGTTAAAGGAGTTTCTAAATCTATTACTCCTAATAAGAGGGAACCTGGGCCTGCAGGCAGAGGGCAAGAGCTGAAGCTCAGACTGAAGGGAAAGGCACAGAGAGGCAAGATGGAAATGACCTTTATTATGACCCAACTCCTGAACAGGTCAGATAGCGAGCTCTGTTGTAAACCCATTATTTTACCGCCTGTTTTCCCAATTATGGCTGATAACCTATGAACCAAAGATGATGACTCTATTTTCTCTTGCAGAAATGTTCTCATTCAGTTGGAAGTTATCATCCCAAGTTTTAAAAGCTAGATATCATGCAGGAGCTGAATCTTCTAAACCCTAAGAAAACATTTTAATAAAATCAGAGAACACATTTTAAACTAAAAGTTTTTTTAAAAGATTCATTAGGACCTTGCAAATTTTCATTGTAGCTATGATATTACATGCACTCAGAAAACTAATAAAATGATATTTTTGCAGTTTGCCTTTTCTTACCCAGTTATATATGCAAGTCATAAGAGTGTTGTTTTACATATGTGTCGGTAGTAAATTACATTCAGTCCTTTTAGGACTAAAAGTGCATAAACCACCAACTGGCTGAGTCTGATTAAACATTCATACATTTGAGTTTCTCAATGCTTTTAGTGCAACTGTCAACATTCATTACTCTGTTCATACAGAAGTGATTAAAGTTTATCAAACACTTTCCTGCAATTTTATTTTCCATTATTTTTTGTTTGTTCAATAAATATTTGACATAAAATACAATGATCTGTAGTCTCATTTTCAAAATTATATTTCAAGTCTTCACAGAGTAAATGAGTCAAACCATTTTGTACCAGTGAATATATTTTTAGTTATAATAATGAATCTAAACAATATATAAATGGTTAGTTCAAAGTGAAACATGGACTTGATGTTGTGTCAGTGCAGATGGACTTGCAGTATTTGTGCAGGATGAACTTGGACCAGTCTGTCAGCTGGTACATGAATGTCATTTCTGTCCAAATTGTTTTGCCTCTTACTCATTGACTGATGAAGATGGGCTCTGGCCTTTCTGGACCTACATGGATAAGCGGGTTTACACAATATAAAAGCATTAGGCAGGATCCTTTGGCCACTGCAATATATTCTCATGGATGAAGTCAGCTTTTTATAAACATTAGAGAACTTTCAGCTGTTCATCATTAAAACTTATTCTGGTCATTACAAAGGCAACTAGACCAACACATCTGAAAAGAGAGGAAGAAATAAAACCTCTCACCTGGAAAAAACATTGCTAATAGGCATTCATGAAAAATGGCTTTCCCTGACCAGTTGAAGGGTCACTTTTCATTAAATCCAGGTAGCAGCAGAATATTGGCACAAAAGTCCCATTTTCCAGTCAGAGATTATGTTCTTTAATAAATCTGCCCAGAAGAGGATGATGAAATGGTGAGATGTAATCACCGAGCAAAATCAAAAAAACTGACAGTATTTCCCCCTCTGTCATGAAAACCAGCATGACTCAATATTTACAGATATATTATGCGAGCTGCTGTTCAACTGTTTAACACATTGTGCTGAAGGCAATTACAGAGAATGATTTATTGTTGTTTGGGAAGCGCATAGCGTTCTTTTGAAATGATGAATTGCCTGCTGCATCCCTGGAAGTGAATCAATACATCGAGTTCACACAATACTACACAGCATTACACATGCTCTGTAAAACAAAATGTGCAAGTTTTGCATACACCAACTCATTATCTTCCCAGTGTTAAAGTGCAGTTCAGCATTGCCATTGGCAGCTTAAGCCCTGTGGAGAAATTCTCAGCTTAATCTGACTGACCTCCTCCATCTTTGTCATTGAAGAGCCGTTTTTGGACCCAGCTACCACATTATTAATAACACTGATACTTTCTCATTTTGCCTGCCATGGGAAACGAATTATCCTAATGGGATGTAATTCCAGAGTCGCTCCGATTCCTCCTGGTTAGCAATGGAAGAGCAAGATGGATGAGAGGTGTGACTGAGTGGAACAGGGAAGCGGATGCAACAATTAAATGAGCCCCCATGTGGTGCTTCAGAAGGCACGTTCTCGCAAGCTGAATTTTCTTTTAGAGCTTCATTCAGAAAATGCAATAAGGGACAAAGTATTGGTGAGCTAGCAGGGTAGCTAGTGAATAAATTGGGGTCCCCATCCAGTCAAGCTGTTCACTCATCTGTGGGAGGTTGACAGAGGCAGGGAGGAGAATGCAGGAGGAAAGCTTTGTTTGTTTTTTGTAATTAATGCTACAAATATTGTCTATTTTATTCTTTCCATCACTTTCACCCTTTTATGAAGGAGCTGTGTTAGGGAATCTGATTTCTAGAGAATGTTTTGCACCAGTTTCTTAGTTTGTAACAGGGGTGGCTCCTGCATGAATGATGCCCTGGTGCTCTCATCTGACAAAACACATTCTGAAAAAACTATTATATAAATCTTCAATTAATTGAAAACAAAGCCCTGGGTTAGGTATTGCACTGCATAAAATGCATTAATACAATTTATAAGATATAAACATAATCTTAACAATTATTAACAACTTGTAAATAACATCTAAAAAGCAGGTCAGTGTCAGGAAACCAACAGATGAAATGAAATACCTAATTTTTTTTCATCACAGTCATTTTTTGTTTTGTCTCTTCTCACAAATAAATTGGAAGTTTAATAAATTACAAATATATATTTTTTTAAAGATATAATGAATATATAATAATTCAGTCCAGTTATGAATAGTCAAATACTTTACATTTTTAACCTGTAAATCTGAGAAAATGTAATAGAGCTCAGATTATTTTTTTAAAAATGAAATGGACTACATGTCTGGAATCAGATGCAGTTCAAGCTTTACTCACCTGCAGTTTACCGCCACGTTTTCTCATCACGCTTACATCCGTGAGATTAAATCAGTTCTGTCACCAGCTGGTGTTCCTCATTTTTGCAAAGAGACATATTTTAATTAGAAACTGTTTCATTATGCTGGACTCTAAATGTGCCTTCCACAGCAAATCATCC
The DNA here is from genome assembly GCA_903067075.1 of Micropoecilia bifurca. Taxonomy (NCBI): domain Eukaryota; kingdom Metazoa; phylum Chordata; class Actinopteri; order Cyprinodontiformes; family Poeciliidae; genus Micropoecilia; species Micropoecilia bifurca. The sequence goes on from CAEGAF010061214.1 coordinate 70,561, forward strand.
AGGAAACCCAATGTGTGATTTTCTTTTATCCATTTTTTTTCTTTGCCTGTTTCCAACCCACATAATACAATATCTGTTGAGTTTACACATTTTTCTGATTTAATGCCACCTGGCAAACTTTATGGTAGATTGGGGACGATGGGAATGCTTTTGTGTGTCTTAATATCTCCTCCTGGACGTCTCTGTGAAAGCACAGTTCTTCGTAGTTATTAAAGTTCACAGTCGTGGGTTTTGCTGTTTTCAGCTGCCTCCTCTGCTTCCTCCTTTTTTCAACTTTAAAATAACACCAAGTAAAAAGAAGCACACAGGAAAACTTCTCAGCTTTATTCGAAAACGAAGGATGGAGATGATTTTTCAGTCAACTTTAATTTGGGTAAGATAAAAAATAAAACTTCCAACCTAAAGCTCTATAAAAACAGGAGATAATTTTATCGAACAAAATGTTTATTTTAAATGAATCCACATTGGCATAAGAAAGAAAATGAATAAAATTGTTCCGTCTGAAACAATTTCTTTGTCTCTTGTTAATATAACAGTTCAGTCTCTACTGTCAGACAGATTACATCACTGCTTTTTGTTATGGTTGTGGAAATACTGCCGCATGAAAGGGTTACGGCAAAGTCATCGCTACCAGTGAAGTAGTAGTTACTGTAAATGTGTTTTGATGGAATAATGATGTCAGGAATGATGACCCCTGTAGGCGAGGGACAGTGTCTGTGTTCTTGGAAACCTACGTTGCTCCATCTGCTGCTGTTAGGCAACCAGCTGCCAGCCTCCCATCGGCGCCACCAGCCGTAGCTACCCTGAATCCATGGCAACTGGCTCCCATCTGTGCGTTTCCTTGGATGACTGACTGACCCACCCTCTTTCTCTTCCCCCATACTTTTTCTCTGTTTCAAAATAAAAATCGAACAATTCCAGAGGGGTTGAATTTATAATCAAGTGTTGAGAATGTATCCCAATCCTCTTCTTGATCTGATTTATAAATAATCAGTTTGTGAATATCCAGTGCTGATTTATGCTGTATAATGTGCCGATATTGAACAAAACGTACAGTGTGAGTACAGTGTTGTTCTGGAAGTTCACCCACATGAAACTCCCACACATCTCATGTGTCCCAGGAAGATGCATACTCACTCCAGCACGGATGCATACATTTCACCTGTTTACACACAGACACTGTGATACATTTTTGTCCTTTCCTCTCCAGTCTGGAGCATCAAAATGTGAAAAGCTCAGCTGTCTGAGGGAACAGCGCTCAGTCTCCTGTTGAGAGATTGATCATCGACACTCAGGAACCTCCCATGTTCATCATGACCTCATTTCATATTAGAAAAAAAAAAACATTGTGTTTTGAATTGCAGTAATTTTTTTTTTGAAGTTGTACAATTGTAACATGCCGGCTCCGCTGCAACATTTTAGCTATTTGTGACTCAGGAGCAAGATGCTTTCAAGACCTGGTGGGAAAAACAACAATTCTGCAAAGCAGGGATTTTTTTGTGTTAATTCAAAGTAAGGAATCAATGCAAAATCTCTCTTCGGCTGTCTTATAGACAGCCGAAGAGACTTGAGATAAGTCTACTAATTAAAAATGTTGGAAATTCAAGTGTTTTTGTGTGGGAAAATATTTAAAAATCTTTGAGCACAAATGTGGATGTGTAAAACTAATGAGCAGTGGGAAGCAAACTTACTCTACTCTCTGAACCTATTCACTGCTGACCAGTGTAGAAACGCCATAATCCGCCCTACAGTAAGCTGTAATTGTTTGCCGTCAGAATCAATTTTCTAATAAAAAAATATACATTAGTAATACCTTTAAAACAAATATATATTTTTAACTGTATATTTTTCTGTTTTATTCTAAAAGGACAAGATCTTACCCAGATTTGGTGGTGTCAATTGCACAGAAAGTGAATCGACACCTGACATCCTGGTTCAATGAGTCAATATCTGGGGCTAATGATGAGAATTTGCATTTGCACTAAACACAAGGCCCACTATTGACAAGTCAATTTGACATTTAATTAGTCAAGAAAACAAGGGGAATCTGAAAGGGCCAATGTAATTCACAGTAGTAGTCTTTCTAAAAGACAGACACGGCAATCATTATGTGATATCAAGATATGGATAAGACATAGAAAGCTGCTGCAGCAGAGAAAGAGATGCCAATTGTGAATATGAGATAAGAGCAGGAAATTGCAGAGCAGAGGCGCAGAGAGAAATTGGTAAAGTGACGGTTAGAAATGGTGTGGAAGAGGATAGAAGATGTGTGAAGCTTTGTGATAAAAGGGTTATTGGAGACAAATGGCAGAAGAAGAGAGAGATCTGGGATGTGGCAAGAGGAGGCAGGAGTGTGGCCTGTTCAACGCTGTCAGTATGACTGGAAGATCTGATTCTGACTTCCCAGATATATTAGAAGATTGGACAATGTTAGTTAGAAGTGAGAATTAACTTACTGAATAACTTTAGTAAAAGATGAGCATTATTAAAATTAATATTTTGAGTATTCTTGTTTTTAATATATTTTGTCGTTTCCTCTGTCCTCAAAGCATATAAACAAACATAAAATGTAAATAAAAGTATTCCAGTCCCATGGTCGTTCAGTGTTTGGAGGAGTGGCTGGCGAAAAAATCCTTGTTGCTCTGATATTCCAGTATGTTTCTTTTTCTAATCCGGTAGCATTCAAATATAACATTCTTCATAAAACAAAATAACATGAAGGGTCACAATAGCTAAAAGTATGAGGTCTTTTCGGTAATTTGCAAAATACAAAGTATTTCTCCACAAACTGGACACAGAATTTACATGAGATGTGCTTTAGCACCCAAAGTTTCCCACCACTGTATTCGAAGGAAGCGACAGTAATGATTGGTTATGACATAATTAGGACAGCGCTCTGCGAAAACTCTCTCTCTTCTAGAGGTTCAGATTATTTTTCTAAACAGAAGATGGTAAGGCAGAGAAAGAGAAATATCCAGTGGACAATCCTCATAATCAGCTTCATTATCTAAGACCAGAATTTTACGGATTTCTAAAGGGGAAAACTGCAAATTATCATAGCATTCAGTTAATAAAAGACAATAAAGACTAATTTCTTTATTCCAAACTCTGGCAAATTTAACATTCATCTGAAAACTAAGCAACAAGCTGAAAATAACGCTCCCTTGATTACTTTCAGATCTGATTATCTCCAGGAAACCAGAACAGTGTGGACTCTGATCTTATTTCTTTGATTGTGGGAAAGCGTTATAGCTGAAGTATAGATTTTGTTCTGTTGGAGAAAAACTAGAAGTTTGCCCACTTGGTACTGAAAGAAACAGTTCTGAGACTTTACCTTTGTGTTTAACCTCCTTCAACATTTAACAGATCACCTCTGAAAAAAGCAAAGAGAAACTCAAAACTGAAAGTGTCTCCTTGATGCTTGATTAAGTGTTGTGCAGATATCCTCACCGCATTGCGTTTATTGAGAGCAATGTAACGTTCACACATTTCTATATATAATGCAGCAGCTTTTACGTAGGCTCACTACATCTTACTCTGTACTGTACTGGATCTGAGGATAGAAAGAATATATTTATGCAGCAGAAGCATCATAAATATTGTATGTGGCCCCTGCCTGCCCGCCTGCTTCGCCGTCCCTCCCTTATTGCTTGAATGCCTGCTGAAAGAGGTGAGTGCTGCTTGTCTGACTCGCTCACTTTCAGTTACATAATGCCTGACCTCACCCACTGCAGTGAGGCAAGAGTTGGGATTCCCTCCTGCAAAAGCAGCCTGGATGTGGGGAGAAGGGAGGAGAGAGTATAAAAGAGGGGGGTGGGAGTGGAGAGCACCATGCAGCATGAAGACAAAGTGGGTGTTCAATGGGCTGGATACATCCAGGCTGCAGATGACATAGATATGATTGTACAAGTATCTGAAAAGATAAAGGCGAAGGAAGAAACAGAAAGGTGGATCAGTCTGTTGCAGGTCTGATATCTATGCAAATGAACGTGATTCAAATTGCTAGAAACATCACAGTGTGTTGGACCGTAAACGTTCTTTCCCTGTTTCAGTAGAAGTCATAAGACGTTGACTTGGCTTAGCGATGTTTGAAGATGCTGTTCAGCAAATTTAGCTGGAAGAGATAACCGCAGGGTCACAGAAACAGTGCTTTTATTTTTCAACATGTGAGGCTGTTACATAACACCCCATGCTGTTTCTTGGACTTTTTTCTGTCAAGGGTTTTTCCAGCAAGGAAACAAGCATAAGTAAACCAAATGATTTAAATGTAAGCAAGAGAAGATAAATCTGATGTAGATGTGCATTGTGAAACTGCCCTATCAGCCATTGACAGTTATGATGGCCTTAACCCCACCCATAATATTATTATAACAATAATATTACCTTCTACTTCGCCTGAGGAGGATTTGGGTCATTACCACCAATATGAAAATCTGGGCCAATGTCAATATCTAATAAAGATATTGCAGCTCAATAATGGGCAATATTTAATATTTGCCAGCATTGCTAATGATTTTCTTTCACTGACCTTTTGACACCTTTAAAAATAACAACCATCTCTCCACTCTGCTTCATTTGATTTCCCCTCAATCCTGCACTCCACTACTATCACTATCATTACTATTACTGCATTTGGTATTTATGACTAAAGAAATACCAAAACCTCCCCAAAACCCTCCAGAAGCAAATGGCAACAAGATGGAAAGAAATATATATTGCCCTGTCGCAGATATGCAAGTGAAAAGTGAAGCATCATCAAAAGATGTTTCCCTAGCAGCCAGATTGAGTTGAATCACTATAGGCTGAAAATATATGTAGAGTTTTGTATGTGATGTGAATCTGCTAAATTACTCAGAATTTTTAAAGTACCGCAAACTCACGAGTTCACCACTGCTACAGTAGTCGGCAGTAGTATTGTGTCACAACCCCACAGTTTTAGTTTTATTTGACCAGGATAAATATTTTGACCCAAACTGAGTTCCTAGGACAGCCTAGCTTAAGCCTAACTTAGTTTGAGAATGATATCATAATGTTTTCTGTGCAAAGTGGGCAGAACACAATATAGTCGCAACACTTTACTATGAAGGGCTTAAGAATGCTTTAATTGCTATGGAAAACCCAGTGTTGTATCTATTAAATTCTGTTTATGCAAAATGTGTTTGTTAACAATGAGAGACCATTGAAATATTCTGTCAAAAATTGATAAAAATTATAAAAAATTATATAAAATTGACTTGATCTGGAGCATCCCTAATGACTACGCACAGTTAAAGTGCTAAACAAATGTTCTATCATTTTCAGAAGTAAGCACAGGATTGTATTTTTTTCATTGCATCAAGGGATTATTCCTTTTGTTTAGAGTAAAAATGGCCATCTGCCTTCCTTGTTACAAACTGATTGCTTTTTTGTTGCTCAGACCTCCTGTTCACATTTGTGTTGATGTGTCTACAGATAATTATGTGTTCAGTTTAATTGCTCAGCGTGCAGTTACATAATCTTTGACATAACAATGGCCTCTGTGCAAAACCACCAGTGAATCTTTTGTAAGGGATAAACCACTCAAAGGTCCAGATGTTCACAGATGTTAAAATCGGAACGTCATTACTGGAATTTCGCTGAAAGTTGCTGAAACCGGACAAAAGGTTTGTCCGGTGATAATGGATTTTCACCAGCTTTTGTGTAATTCGTGATAACATGCAGTCCAAATCTGTTATCTAACACACATAAAAGACACTGTGCCAGACGCGACTAGATGCACATATGGCTTTATGCTTGTAAAAAGGGTGAAATAAGAAAAAATTAAATCAGCAAATGCACTTTTCTCTCCTGGGAGTTAATACAGCACTTTCAGTCCCGTTTTATCTGAATTTTAAGGAGTGGGACTGGCTAAACCTGGAATTTATCCATCTGTCTACTAACTTGCAAATTTGTTGACACATCATTAAATGCATGAGTAGTTGTACTTAGGAAGTAAAATGAAAAAAAACTAATTTTTTTAAATATATCTTGCCAAATATTTTGCTGGTTATGGAGCAACCAGCAAGTATTGAATCTGCTCTACTCAGACATTGTCCCAGTTAGTTTAGGTTTGGAGAAGTCTCAATCAACTGGACATTCAATAATGTCTGTGTTTCTGCGTGGTCAAAAATGGTTCTGCTTCAAACTCTGATAAAGAGTCAACTACATCAGAGGCCGACGAATGAAAACGCTCTTTACCAGTGAGACCAGCAGCAGTGACATTTGAAGCTATTTGCAGTGGATGTTATCAGCAGGCTCTCTCTGAGCTCCGTGTCTTCCACGTCTTTTCTGCCTATCCCTGTTGCTTTGATGCGCTGGTTGCTCTGATAAGCAGAGGTGTGTGACTCTTTCTGCTCTGGGTAATCTGTTCATAATGAAGCTGGTGCTTTCTTCTGTGCCAGCTGGAGGCACATGGCGACGTTGATGGACGAGAGGTTGTGAGAGGGACAAATAGCAGCCAACTTCATTCGGATTCGCTGCTCTCAGGGGGCGCCGGGGTGTTGGGAGAACTGAGAGACCCAAACGTCGGAGGTTAGCAGTGCATTTCATTTAATTTCATCAGTTGCTCCAACCTGACCATTTTTTTCTTTCACAAAATGAAAGAAGAAACTGGTTTTACAAAATAACTGTTTTCTGTTTGGTGATATCACCACAGCTCTATCGGACTGATTTAACTTATGTTTAAGCCTGTCACTGTCTCCACTTTGTTTGCTTTAAACAGCTTTATGTTAGAGCAGACCACTTAATGAAACGCTGTTTGTCTTATTACCATCATATGTAAATACCAAGTGAATCTGTAGAGTAAACGACAACTTAATTTTTTTCCAAACCAACATGCAATTAAAGAGAATGAGCAAAAAGCTGTGGAGAAGCAAGTGAGAGCCAGACAAGCCCCTCTTGGGAGTTAGTTGAAGGCGCCAGGCTGTCAAATAAATCCAATGCCCTCTCTCTCCTCTTTGTGGCTTTGAAAACATTCATATTTCTGTGAAGCTGCACTTTTCTCCTTTTAATGTGCAAATACAAAAAGCACATTTCTCTCACTTTGTAGCTGGATGGAAGATTTTCTTACCGTAAGACAAACAGCTCAAAATGACAAAATGCTGTAAAACCAAATAAAGGTGAAACACAATTGATCAAGCTGATGAATTACTACATAAAAAATTAAATTTATTTTCATTTCATACCCATTTCATACAAACTATCTTATATTCATGTAAAGACCTGTAAGTTTGCATTCAAATGTAAATAAGTACTTTTTATGAAATTATAGAAAAAAATGATGATGGAAGTCCTCAATATTATTTCAGCTTATTATATATTTGGATGTATATATTAGGATACAAGATAAGATGATCACATTTACATTTAGTAGATGTTTTATGCCTATAAACAATTTGGGGAAAACCCACATGACCTCTTTTGATGACATGACTCACAATATTTAACTTAACTGGAGGAATTCCTATGAATGCATTTTTAGGCACCATCTGAAAATGCCTCTTCAATGCATAAAAAAACAAATGAAAGTAATCAACCAAATTGTCTACAAGACAACTGTGCACATCAAAATGTCTGGTTCATCTTTGGGTACAATTCCAGATGGTACCAGTTTTATCTGTTTAAAACAAATGTCCAGCAGTTACACTATTGAAGAATGAAACTTTTAACCCAAAATGGCGTCAATCATTAAGGACGAGAAAAAATGAGACATGGATATAGAAGCAAAAAAATAACTCATTTTTTCTTGCTGCAGTGACACATCACTGATACACATATTTTATAGACTTAAAGAAATTGATTTTTACTAAATGGACTTAATTTGCTATCCAGGTGATAACACATTTTAGACATTCCAACATGTGTTGCAAGATAAACATTTTCATTGTAACCTAAATATAAGTTTGGCAGCTAGCTAGCCTCTCTTTCTTTTAAATAAATATCATCTGGGACATCCAAAAGAGGAGCCAGCAAAAACAACGCATCCAGACAGCAGGGAGACCAGATGTGTGTCTTGCATTACATAGTTCGGTCCACTGTGTTGTTTTCAAAGTCTCAAATCAATTTATTTAGTCTCCATGTTATGTTTACAACATGGATGCCCTGGTGACATGTTGATGATACATTTCTTATTTCTACATCTGTCTGGATAACATTCTCCTCCATGCTGTGCTGTTTCCACTGCACTCTTCCAACAGCTAGACACTTTTCTCTGGACAGCCATTACCCATCGTTTGATTTCATCACTATGGGTCCTATTGTGAAAGCAGCAAGCAAAAAGCTGAAAAGGTCTAAAACTCCTGCTGGTAAGAAAAGCGTCAGAACAACAAAACGCTCGTCCTGAGGCACTTGTCACTCAGTTCTACAATAAAAAAGGATAATATTAGCAACAATCATAGGGAAAAAATGTCACATTTAGAGAACACAAAGCAATGGTAAGAATTCTGATGGAGATGGCAGAGACACAAAGGAAGAACGGCTGACTGTGTGCACAAGAGAAAAGAGGCTGCACAGCCTGTGCTGGCAGTGATAAAGGGTAATGAGTTATTGCATTCACAGGTACACAGTGCTCACATATATCACAGCTCTGTCAGCTCCGTCTGACTCGTGACTGAATGTTTCGGCCTGATCTCACTCAAAATCACAAATCCTGGAGCACTCGGGTGGCGTTTATGTACGAACATTAGACACATCTTTGATTTGCTCTTTTTGTGTGGCTCCACGAAGACTCATTAGTCTGGCCAAGCGAAGGGCAGGAAAACTGACTGATGAGAGAATGAGGAAGAGAGGCAAAGAGAGAAAAGAATACCATGGAGGAAAAGTGGCTTCTCCTCACATCACCATCTCAGAACAAGGTTGACAGCCCACACTAATGAATTGGACTGTCCCGTGCTAATGAATGGAGTCTAGAGAGGAGCAGAAGGAAATGAAGGGAGTAGTGGGATGTCACACTACATGAACGATGAAGTAACTCATAACAGGGCCTATATTACCGGAGCCTATTAGTTCTCCTGTCTCCACCAGTGGTGGGCGTAATGAGGTTGTCTCAAAAGACCAGACCAATTCTTAAAGATGATAGTTGAAAAAACAAAGTTATACTCTGTTTTAGATGCTATTTAATGAAGCAACTCGCCAAACACATCCTCAGACCCGGCAACAATTGTATTTTTTGACAATTTAAGGAAGGTTTCAAACTAAGCAATTCTAAGATCTGTAATGATAATGTAATAAAACATTTGTAATTGGTTTTAACCTCCTGCTTTACTGATACTAAATAATGATACTGCAAGAAAATGATCAAACTGTAACATAAAAAACACATTTTTACTTATATTTACACATCTTCTCATTTGCACAGATAAGTTCACCTTTTAAAAATACTAACAAACATTTTAGATTGATTACAAAGCAGAACAGCACAAGAGGTGCCAAAAGAGTTATTTTTCAGTTTGAGAAATAGTATAATATATCTGCTATTTATACGATGCCTTCATTGAATCTCCACTCAGCAATTTGTCAATTATTACTTGGAAAAGTACTTTCCTTAAAGAATGACTATTGGGTTGTTTGCAGGGAGACCATGAGTATTTAAATGTGTCATTCATCTATGATTTGAATAAACTGACTGAGCTCACAAAATTGCTTTAGAGTCTTAACAAATTCCCAAGTAGCTACTTTCATACATTTATCTAGATTTTATTCTCATCACCATATAAATACTTCTATAAATCTTCCTTTTATTAATCCACATTACAGCTTGAGATGTTGCCATTTCTATTTCCATCGCTGGTGGTTCTTATGTTATCCAGCAATGCCTCAATCTGGCTCTCCAGACATAACGTCATCACTCTTTCATAATGTTTAGCCGTTATCCTAGCTGCTTTGTGCTCATTTCAATTTCAAATCAATTCCTTTCTTAGCAAAACCAGCCAATCCAGAAGGACCGTTTACTTTCCTTGGTTTTGATTGGATGTAAACCCAAGAGTGGAGATAAGGAGAGGTGAGATTAAAATTTTTGTGTTTCTGGTTTCCACTAACATATGAACTTGCCATATTAAAAATATGTACTTATAAGATTTTTTTTAGAGTTTAGGTTTAACACAACTATGTTTTTTTTTTTATTATTATGAAATACCTCCTTACCAAATGAAGCTGGATTCACACAGGAATTTCAGGCACTTAACAATTTGGACAAGTTATGTCTGTAACAGTGACTTCATTTATTAATTTTCAAATTACATTATAAACCTTTATTTATGTTCAATATTATGTTTACTGGTTAAAAGCAGTAACAGATACCAGAAGAAAAGTGTCCTATGCTGTTAAAGGGATATTTAAGTTACTGTAATCTGCTAAATCAGCACATATTACTAAATCTAGGCAGAAACCAGAATCTCTGTCCTAAGAGGGATATTGATTTATTGGATTGAATCGTCTCAGAGTTTGTCCAGTTACTGTAAATCTTAGAAAGCATTAACAGGCAAAGAAAAGAAAAACGTAAGTGTAAATTTAATGGTGTGGCCAGTCCTAAGAAATACGCAACAAAATACAAAGAAGAACAACAGACACTTTTTAAAAGTATATCTTAATATAAACATTTTATTCAGTGCATTTTTGTGTATACAACAAATAATAAACAACTGGAAGCTGTCAGACAGCTGTAGTGCCTGTCTGTATATGCTGTTTTATCAGATTTAGCCTGGTAGTTTGGAACACATGATCCAACATGGGTTAATACACATAGCCTACATCATGCAGCTCTAGACCAGTATTTTCCCTGCTCTCTCCCATGCAACAGATAGATTCACCTAATACAAACCACCTCCAGAAGAAATCAAGAAAAAAGTCTCCCAAAAGCATGTACTAGAAATAAGTCATGTAGCTGAAGGAAAGAGTACATAGCCCACAAAAGGGTCCTTTTTGTACATATTTGTGTACATGCCCTGTGCAAGAAAGGGAAGAAGTCTGTCTTTTGTACCTTTTTGTTTGCTTTTCAGTTTTATAAATTTGACGTTTCCTATAAAATGTTAAGCCACCTAAAAGTCCACAGTATTCCTTTTTTAATAGAAAATATCACCACAATAAGTTACTCAAACACATAACAAGCATCCTGGATAGTCGGGTAAGGTTGGGCTCCTCCACCATGCGCCTATGGTGACATTTATCAGTCACTAGAAGTGGAGAACGAAACAAGAATGGCTAACGGGGAGGAGGATTGAAGTATGACACAAGCACAAAGAAGAAACAGATCACGAGGACAAGAGCAAAAGACAGTGTGACACATTGGTAACAGAAGGGAATGGGGACAATAAATAGTCATTTCCATTCTTCCACCATTGAGCGTATCAGCAAAAAGCAAGACATCGAGCCAGGTTGCCAACAAGTTATGTTTTCTCAACAAAAAACCTTTACTTCCCTTCATCAAAAAAGTACAATGAAAAAAAACACCCATCTTTATCTCAACTGTATGTTGGCTTGTTTTTTTTTTAGCAGCTTAAAGGGACACTCTTTGAATCTGTCTTTGGTTTGCTGAAACTCATCCAAACAACAAAGAAACAATGACATGAGCAGAGAACAAGAGGAGATTCCAACAAAAAACAGTTAACAATTAAAAACCTCTCAGCTAGTTCAGAAAATTAGCAAAAAGAAAAAGTGCAGTTGTGGCATCTCTCAGACAGAAAAAATAAATAAACAAATAAACAAGAGAGTCACGCTGCTCCTTATATTTCAGGTCAGTTGAACATAGGCTTCATTTTCCCATGCTAAGGAGCTCAGTCTCTGAGCGTGTGCATTAGGACACAGGAGAGCTACCATCCATCCGGCTGCCCAGGAGGACGAGGCTGAGCCATGCCAGGGAGTTTATAGGCTTTGTATTCACAGAAGCATGGATGAGATGGTGATCAGGGCATTTTGTATTGTCCCACTGCAGCCTTTATGGACAAGAATCATTACTGGCTGCCCTGAACACCTGCATATCTACCTTGCTGTCCCTCTGTGACATATGCACAAGTGATTGGTGTTTGCATGACCCAAGAAAGTGATTGGAAAATGACAGTGTCATAGATAAGGATGAGTAAAATCATTAACAAAAAGAACAATGTTAAATAAATATTTGGCAAAAAAACCATTGGTTATGACAAGAGTGACCTGTGTGAGATTATGTTTGTTATTCTAGATGCTGCTTTGATGAATACTTTTTCTGATGATATCTGGGCGTTTAATGTGTGGATTATTGTCGTAGCTTGTCCTGAACCGTTGATCGGCGTCTGCTTAGATTCCCGCTCTGTGAGAGGTAAGGTTTCAAGGTTTGGCCCCAGGCCTGGGTTCGGCTACCGGGCTACGTCGACTCGTTCTGGCTCACGGCTTTGCCTCCGTTGAGGACAGCTGAGGCACTCCGACTCTTGGTGGGTGTGCCGCTGCCAGAGCGCGAGAACTCTGTCAAGTCATGGAGGGATGGCTCCCTGTACATTGCCACTGTGGAGAGACAAGGGAAAAGTGGGAATCAGACCAACTCATATCAATATACAGATAGATGTTAACAGTCAAGAAAGTAAACGGCAACTGCCTTTCAACTGTGCAAACAGAAGCACTTCACTGGCTGGCATTTGTAAAGAAGTTAATCCAGGAGTGCCATTCATTTTTGCTTGGTCCTGATGGGGTATGTCACCAAGATATTAGTGTCCTCTAAGAGGATTTACACTGTTAGCACTTAATAAGGTATATTTAGGGTTTGAATTATGTTATAGTTCTAAGAGTTTTTATGTTTTTCAGATTTAGCTACTGTGGTCCATAACTCCCTTGAATACTGTGTCCAGTATTGTGTGTGAAATAAGGCCGGTGGGTTGCCGGTTCGAGCCTCGTCCATCTGTCTCCATCTTCGTGTCCCGGAGCAAAACACTTCACCTGCAGTACCTGCTGGTGGTGGTCAGAGGGACCAGTGGGGCCGGTGCATGGCAGCCTTACTCTTGTCACACTGCCTCAGGACAGCTGGGGCTACAGTCCAGTAGCTTGCTACTATCAACGTGTGTGTGTGTGTGTGTGTGTGTGTGTGTGTGTGTGTGTGTGTGTGTGTGTGTGTGTGTGTGTGTGTGTGTGTGTGAATGACTGAATGTAGTGTAAAGTGCTCTGGGGTCTTCTGAACTTGATAAAGTGCTATTCAAGTACAAGCCATTTGCTAAACACTTCAGCCTTATCTGTGTGCCATCTTTTACACCATTTCCTTTCCTGCAAGATTAGAGCAGTTTACACTGTCTGACTTTCACTCTGTACCCAAAGTAATGCACATCTTCACTTGGATCACAGTTTTGTTTTAGATTTTGTTTTCCAAATCAAAGCTCACACACAATAAAAATCAACATCAAAGAGTTGAATATGTTTAAGCAACAATAATTAATACAAATGGCAAATATTCAAGATTAGAATTTTTGGAGTAAAACACACCAGAAAGATTCCTTTAAGACGAAAGCATATGTTATGTAAAAGGAATCTATTTATCTGTGTCATACTAAATTAAGGCACAGCTGGTGATTTAACTGAAGAAAACAATGCATTTAGCTGATTCATCAGAATATTCTGAATATATCTGAATATTTCTCTGCATCCTTTTATTATAACACAATCAGGAACACCTCTTGCTGTGTTTACCGACACTCAATATGACCTGATGCCACACATACACTCTCTACAATGACAGCTACCCCTAGAAACAATGTGCACAAAGAGCCTTAAATCTCCAGCCTTATTTTACCGTCTTTAAATTATTAATACTTATTTTAATAATTGGTGTGTAAACATCAGAATGTGTGCAACAATTTTACAGTTGACTTTTACTGCCAGGGTTAGTCCTGAAGAATGGGAAAAAAAACATCTTCAATGTGAAACAGGTTATTTCCTTGAAGCAACTTTTTTCTCCTCTACTTAAGAGAAACAGATACTGTACTCTCTGCATTTTTCTTGAGATTTTGCTTTAGCAATTTAAGATTAAATTAAGACTTTTTGCGTATCTTTTAAGAGTACCTAGGAATCTGTACCTACATGTCTACAGGGCGTTCAATATACTCATATATTTTCAGCCTTTTAGAAATCCCCATGGTACATTAGCATGTTAAAGACAAAAACTATCCAAGGTTGAAACTCAATTTAAAAGCAGAGATTTTAGCTTTATCAAAAAGTTTAAAAGTTTAAAATAATTCATGCTAAATAATAAAAAAATCAGAAAAAATTAATTTGCTTTTGTCTGATCAAATTTACATTAGGAAAGAGTATATCCTCATCTTCAAACAATTTTCTAAATTTTTGTTAGTTGGACAACATTTTATAAAAAGATGATTAGCACTTGTGACTGCTAATGCACTTTGATTGCATTGAACTGGATCAGAATTACTAAATTAAATGAGTCTTGTAGGACTCACAATTTAATCAGTGCTGTGAAAACCTTTGTTTTGCATTTATGGTTTACAAATAAACTGAACAGAAAACCGTAAAATAGGTAATAAGATTAGATAAACTGAAAGACAGTTTAACAGATGAATCAGAACTTTTAAATGTGAAAATGTTAACATTACAGCTAACAGTTTTTTTTGTGAACAATGTATTGTTCTTTGTAAAACTGCTGATTCAAGGAGGTCACAGTAAAAAGTCATGGTGGTGAAGTAAAAAGAAAAAAAAAAACTATATTCCCAGAATGCCATTATAAATTCAAGAGTTGCTAATGCTTGAGCTTTGCTGTGTGTGCAGGACTAACTCAATGCGCATCTCAGCAGCTGCCTTTTCAGGAGAAACATCAGTAATTTGATGTTCACAGTCTTTGGTTTCAGGATGTGTTCAACATCCTGCTGCCTAAAATGCTATTCGATGTTTATTCCTCAGGGGTCTGTGGCTGAAACTGCACATCTAGCCCTTCAGACACTTCACTTAGACCAGCACTTTTATGTTGCAGCAGCAACCAGAGACCCACCCCACCCCCTTACACACATCAATCATTGGCAGTAGTTCACTGTAAACAACTGACCATTGGAAAATAGTTCACAAGTAAATATATTCCACGATTATCATAGTAGGAAAATACACTTAAGTTTATGATTTTAATATGATGTAGCAGTAATTTTTCATTTTTAAACACAACAAATGAAAATAAACGCCCTGCCTCAAGCTGTTCAAACTCCCCTATATCTGACCAGCTCCTAGATAAAAACACTTCTTTGTGATTCACATCAGAGCAGTGTTGCAAAAAGTCTAAGAAGATTTCCATGTTTGGTTTGAATAATGTGAGCTTTACATGCTTTATCCAAAGTGGAAGAAAATGAGAGGCTAAGAGCTGCACCTCACATACTGGAACCAGTAGAGCAGTGAGTAATGTCAAGAGACGATGGCATCACCAGGCACAAGAAGCTTCCTAATTGGTGCTCGGTGACTCTGTGGTCACTGAATCTTTATGAGATGCTGGAACAAATTCTCTCTTTTTCTCTCTCGCTTTGTCCTTTTGATTCTTTGCAGTCTTAACGAATGAATGAATATGACCGAAATATGAATTGTACAAGTAGCATAGTAACATAGAGCACAACTGTTGGTTTTATGTATGATATCTGGCATCACAACACAGACTGTAACAGAAGCTTTCGCTTGAGATTTTCTTTTTTTTTTATTCTAATTGACTGTAGGTTTTTTTCAGATGCATTTTGGAAAGTCATAACATTGGTAACCAGTTTGCTTGTGTTTGAGAAGTCCTGATATGTAGGTATAATATCAACATTTGAAATTCAGCTGCCAACTTCTCACTTTATTCATTCAGAAGAAATTGAGTAAAGATAAATCAACCAAAAATATTGTCTTGAAACAGATTAAGCATGAATAAAATCCTTCATACAAATCTGTTCAGCCATTTTTACACCTTGAATTAAACAACTAAAACTCATGATAAGCATCTTATGTTCAATTTGGTTATGAATGCGTTTGCATTTAGTCTGTGACAGCAAGCATTACACGTATTGTGTTTAAAAGGTAAAAATATGTTTTAAAGTATTTAGATTTAAAACATAATTGTCATCTTGGAATATGAGTTTACATGTTTGTTAAGGTTACCTGATTTTTCAAAATAAACATATTTTCTAGAAGCACTATAATCTGGCTTTTAAAAAACAGTAAACTGTGGGGAAGTTTTTTTTTTGTTTTTTGCCTACCATCTTTCTCTCTGTGGTTGGTTTCAAAATAAACATTGGTCATTCCCCAACTTGGTTTGTCACAGGTACAACTGTTTGAACAAGTAATTATTGTTTTTAAAGTAGATATGAGTTAGTTTTAGGCTTACAAAAGGGCCTTTTTCTCTCAAGTTAAATTCCTAATCAAGGCAAAACAGCATCAACATAGTTAGTGTTGGATTCCAAGACAGATCCCTAATGAATTATGCTACAGGAATTTATTTCTTTATCCTGTAAAATAATCCTGGATAATTATGTTTTTACTCTCTGCTCTGTGCTTTCAAACCTGTCAGTCATAGCAGATGGAAACTCTTACTGTATCAGAGTCTGCTGGAATACATGCTACTAATCATTTTTATGTTCATTTAAGTACAAAAAAAATTCTCTGTTGCAATCAGAGTGTGGTTGGATTTTCAAAGAATGGAAGATTGCGCTAGTGCAGTAGTAGATTTAAAAAAAATTGACTTCTACCAAGGTGATGATAGTTGCAGTGTGCAATTATTTATGAGTTAAGAGAAAATACATTTATTGACGTACAAGGGAAAGTTTTGACGTAAATATAGGAAGTTGACCACATGTATGACATAATTTAATCAGGGTCGTCACTTTATATCATTTTCAAAGTTTACCTACAAAGTAATAATCAAGAACAAACTGAGGCTGAGAAAAGCTCACTCAATATATTAATATTTAAAGAAGAAAAGAGGACTGTAGTGAGAGCGCGTCTGCTGGACTACGTTTTTGCCCACATGTGAACATGATGACGCAGATCTGCTGATGACGTCACTAAAACAGGCTGGTGTGAAAGTGTTCGACTGACACACCAGATGGTTTGAAACCATCTGAAAGCTGTTCATGAAAGCATGAACAGCTGTAATAAAGCTGATTTATATATATATAAAAAACACTTGACAGGTGATTGAATCAAACATACTATCATGAATCGCAAAAATAAAGCATTCGCCACTTAGTAAATCACTTTTACTGAAGCCTAAAAGTAATTGCAATTTTTGCAAGTGTGGTGCAATAAGCATCTGCGAAGCTTGAGACTTGGAAAGGCAGATTCATGTTTTTCATTCTGTTTCCCACTGTGCTGAAAGCAATAAAATCAGGGTTTGAATGTATTTTGTATAGTTTGGTGGCTCCAAGACTTCAACGCATTCAGGATTTCTTTGAATGTACCAATTTAAAGAATGACTTTAAACTGGCAAAGTTCCTCTTAGTGCCCCTGTATACACTGAAGATAAAAAAGATACATAGAAGACTTGCCTGTTCCCCAGACTGGTGCTCCGTCTATAACACATGCATTTCCGGGCATGAAATGTCAAAATACTTCTGTTAAAGTGGTCACTTTACTGCACTAGAACAACTCAAGCTCCAAAGAGATCGCTATGGATACTTGGGAAAAGAAGGTGCTTCACAAGCAATAATAGATCCACAGAAATCTCCGTCAAAAAGGAAGGTCTTTTACGAATGGACCGGATGTGAATGAAAGGAAAACATATCTGAAAGCTCCATATAAAATGTTTACAGGTGCAAAAATATGCTTGTTTTTGTTTTATATGTAAAGCTAAATTCCATTGCTACCATTTAAATTAGAACCAACACCAGATAAAAACTGGTTTTTCTCCGGCTGAAAACCAAACAGCATTTCACTCCTTCTGTCTCGTCTCTGCATTGACAGAGTCTTGTTGAAGATGAAAGGACTGTGGGAGAGCAGAACCTTTTCTCTCTTTCTCTCTCCTGGCTGCTCTCTGTGTTCTCCACGCTGCCACACACATCGCCTGGATGGGTGGGGTTTTCTGTAATTTCATTTAGTGAAAATAAACTGCTGGTGCTACTATTCAAAGCGCTGAAGCATATTGTCTGTGCGGCTTCTGGTCACAGACAACCTCATTCTGTACAGGACCTGTAACAGACTGCGACCAGCTGGAATAAAGTACTGAAAAGGCACATGCCAGCTTCTCTGAGAAACATACATCAACAGATTTGACAGCATATTTCGCTTTTAGTAAAGAAAGAAAACGTAAGCCAATGAATAAATGCACACATTACTTATTCAGCGATCAGAATTGGCCAACTGTTCACTGATTGGTGATTGAATTATGTTATTTTTCTGAAAGCTAATGTTGGAGATTTTAGCTAGATTTAATCAGACTCAGATCTCTGAAAATATTCCACTTTCAGAGGCCCACCAACCAAATACTACCTGATAGATGCTATCTATTTTATTTTTTCCTTGAATATCCCTTTATGCACTCGGTAAACTTCCAAGCTAAAGTCAACAATTTCTGAAAATTAAAAGTCACCGGAACCTTTCTACAATGTGGACAAAGTACCCGTAAAATGCAACATTTTCCAAATAAATGTGACTTATAATCCAATAAGATTTTTCCTTTTTCCTTTTCATAAAGCATTTTTTGACAGATGTGACTTAAACCTACTACTTACACTTATTAACATGGAAAATATGGCACTTAGAATTCCAGATATTAAAAATTGGTAGATGATTGGAAAGCTTCAAGTGCCAAAAAATAGCAAAAATTAAGAAGAAATCAGAAAGGATGCAACTGTACTGTGATGTTGGTATGAACTAATTCTGAACCAGGACAGCTCAAACCTAAACATGAAGGAATCAAATGGAGGATGTGCGCAGGCCTACCTTTCAGAGGTTTGGGGAGGAAGTGGGCTGCTGGCTTGTTCTTTTTGACATGGTTCCCCTTCATGATTTCTCCTTCCTTGTTCAGACCGAGGTACCAGCCCCTGCCTGATTGCTGCTGTCGGTAGATCATGGAGGAATATGTCACGTAGTAGTTCTCAAACACCGACTCCTTAAATTTGCACTCTGCTGTGAAGTGTTCCTGTGGAAGGGGACAAGCAGAGATGGTTTCAAGCAGTCGCTGGCCAGTACTTCACAAAGTCTCAAGAGTCTTGGAAATGGCACACGCAGCAAATATGCTATTGTTCCTTAAGTACAAGGAGGGCTTAATAAAGTTGTGGTGTAAAGAAAACACACTGTTAGGCAGAAAAGAGCACATGAACTGTCCCATGGCTCGAGGCCTTCATAGCAGCGTTCTAAATCATTTTATTCCATTCACTGTTATGAATAATGCAGCACCTCATGGCAGAGATAATAGTGAGATACCATTACCAAGGAGCATTAATAAAACACACAGGTCAAATTAATTGTACATTCATATTTGGTCTTATCTCTTAATTATGTATGGACTCTTCCTTGCCTTTCAGAGTTTTGTTGAATGTTATATTTTAATAGACAAGCATGATTCCTTTTTTTTTTTTACAGCTATTACATTTATGTTTTACTGCATGGATCTAATAGTCCAATCTAAGTGTTTTAAAATCTTTCACAAAGGAGCTTTAATGGGTTTATATGCAGAGCCTCTCCAATTAACACAGAGAAGGTGCTCATTACTTTCAATCACTGAGGCCCTGGCTGCAGACAGACTGTAAACAAGCTGTTTGAAGAATGAAGAACCATTAGTGATTAGTGTCCTGGGTCATTGAGCAATAATTCACCAGAAGAGTTATTACACAATTTATAATATTTACAGAATAATCAAACAAAATAATAACACAGACTTGTTCCTGTAACACTCGTTCATCTTTTCTCTGTATTTCAGTTACTTACATAAATAGCAGTAATTGCTGCATTGTAGCTAAATACCATGTAGGAAAGGCTTTAGTTTATTAGCTTAGAAGCAGAAGGCAACAGAAGCACAAAAATGCATAAAGCACAAATGTGACAGACTTTTGATTATGTTCAAATGACATTAGTTAGACTGTAAGATCAAAAGGCTCATCTCATCCGTTTTAGCAGCGTAAAGCATTTTCTGTAACTTTATTTTTCTTTTCAACTAACAAACATTATTAAATGAGGGACATTTTGGGAGATGTTATTGATATAATTCTGGATTTCTCTGTCATCTGGCGTTAATTTTTCTTCTGTAACTTGTCCATTTATTCAATTTTTCTCCAGTGTCAGTCTTTTGTGGTCTTATTTTTGGTTTGTGTCTTCTTTTTTCCTTCTTCAACGATTCCAGCCAGTTAGTGATGTAGTTCTTGATACCAAGACTTTTAGGGTACAACAAATGGACAGTATCACTGGGAGGAGGTGGTGGAGTTCGATCTCTTCACAGATTAACTGTCACAAATATGCAAAAACATTTTTATAAAAGTTACATAATCCAGCTTTAGGGCTTTTTGAATCTATCTTGATAAATTTCTTAATTTACTAAGAACACATTTCACATATTACACACTAAATTTTTAATAAAATCATTTTTTACTGCAACTGCCAAATGTAGCATGTGCTTTTGTTTTAAATAGTTAATAAATACACTTTTTCAGGAAGGACAGGACAAATATTTTCAGTGCAGCTCTCATATCTTCCAATTATAACATTCTTCAAGTAAACAAATTAGTTAAAATCTGCATTGGCAAGTAGAAGCTTTACAAAGCAGCCAACTTATTCTGATCAGTGAATCTTTGCAAAAAAAGAGAGACAATTCAAAAAAAGGCTGCTTCAAAACTGGTCCGAGTGACTCCATAAAATTTGAGTCTCATTAGTTTGAGTCGCGTTCAACATGGCCATGCGCAGTTGTGCATGTCTTAGCAGCTGGTGTTTATAAGAGCTCCCTGCCCCTGGAAACACAACTGACAGCACTACTTCTAGTGAAAAAACTCCGATGTAAATACAGAAATCACAATCAATCTAAGATTGAGATATTAATCTAAACCTATAAAAGCCAAGATTTTGTCTCTCATTGCTGTTTTTTAATCCTTTATAGACATTTTTAATATCGTTTATCTTCAGTGCATCAAAGCCTCTTTCTTCTTCACTGCATCACTTTTTTTGTCCAAGCTGTTTACCTTCAGGGTCGTGGAGAGACTGGGCAGCGTCCGTTGCAGTTTTGCACAAACAGTAATTGGAAGCAAAACAACAAGCTGCTCTTGAGCTTAGTTCTGTTGTACCTCTAATAATGAGCTTATGTGGATTTGGCTGGTTACACGTGTCCTGATGAAGAATGAGAGTCTATTGACAAGCAGACAGACGCAGATGGATACACTCACAGCCGGAGCCAAGATTCAGGAGAGGCTGCTGGCTGAAAGCGTCGAACTGGAGCGGATCTCTAGACAGCAGGGCCCTGCCAACTAACACAAAGAGGAACAAAAATGGCAGGGGATCCCCTTCTCTTTCCACCGTCTCTCCTAAAACAAGACTGTGATGGACGTTGGATGCTCGAAAGAATTTAAGAAGCATCTTTTTCAGCGAGTCGCATAAACCAACTGGCATGTGAAATAATAAAATAATTGTGACATTTTTTAATCAGCGCTGCTGTGCCAAATGGACTGAAGAGAATCTCAATAGAAATGGGACAATATCTGCATGAAAATAATATATGCACACTCATCTTCATATCCTAAAGTCTCAATGGTGCTTTGGCCAAATTAACTTTTAATGATCCAATTCCACTTCATGGACTTTTGTGCACAAGTAATATTACTTTTAAATATGCATAATGTCTGACCTCCTTGAAATGCTACTTTGCACGTTGCCTTAAAACTTTTTATTTTTCTTTGGAATAAATGTCCAATTTAGTTAGAAATATCTACAGCCAGGCTAAAAAGAAAATATTACTCTTTTCTTTCTAGGACTTTAAATATCAATTACAAACACTGGGCTTTTGTGGCTTCCTCTCAACTTAATAAATATTAAAATGGCAGATTCTGTGATGTGTTGATTTATATATTTAAGGACCCAGTGAAGACATTTAATCTAATTCATACATATTTTTGGTCATCAGATAATTGTGACAGAGTCATTTAGATTGGTTTTCTGTGCTATGTGAAATTAGCACATTAATTGTCAGTTTTGCTAAGTCAGTGGGATTTAGGTGTTGGATGTCAGACGCTTTCTTAGAACGTTATTCTCTCTGAATATAAAGCTACTGCCCAGCGAAACCTTGCACTGAGGCATATTTACAGTTCAAACAGCTCCATGGCCTATTGTGTAATGCTTCTTTATATGTGTGTAATGCTTCTTTTATTAGCCAGGCAGGTATATAAAGAAAAACTTTCAATTGTGAGTAGCTTTCAAATGGCACAGTTCTATTAACTTAAAGGAAGTAATTATACCTCTGCAGTGATTTCTCATGTACAACCAGCAGGAGGTGAATTACTATCATAAAGCATTTAATTTCTCATGTAAAGACAAGCCAAATCAATGCTAACTATGGTGTAATGAGTATTCAATATGAAAACTAGAACAACAGCAATTACACCAATAAAATCATAGCGAAGAACCGCTCAGGTTCCTCCCACTTACTTCAATATTTGTGTGACTCAGAAAACGAATTATCAGGTGGAGTAGCGACAATGTATTCTTATGAAGCCAGATGTTTGGAAAAAAAAGGTGAAATGGGATCTAAAAGGACTTTTTTTCCCTGGCATCTCTTGGTTTATTTGTTTTCCAAAAGCACTGGAGAAAAACAGGGAAAAAGTCACACCCACACAGGATTCGAAGTCAATTCAGAGGCACGTAAACACTCAGAAAACTCAGCAATTAATGCTGTAAATTGAAACCTTACAGCAGTGCTTCTTTACTAATGTGCTGACTAAATAGCTGAAAAGAGTGGGATTTAATTATATATTTCATCTGAGTGCATTAAAATGCTAATATACATGTTCAAGTAAAAGAAGACAAGAATGCATTTTTTCAGCTGAATTTCAGAATGCTTATTTATAACTTAAAATATTATTTAACATTTTTTAAAATATTTTTCTTAAAAAATAATTAATCAACAAAGATATTTTTACAAAATTATTTGTACAGATTGACTACGTTTTTGTAGAGATCTTCTTTATATAATTTGACCTCTTATTAAAAGGGATAGGTTCTGTTTCTTGTAGATCACTTTTATGCCTATTGATGCATATTCAACACAGAGCAAGAATCATATTGAAAGCACTTTGCCAACATCTAGAGCTTGGAGTTTGGCAAGGTTATGCTTAATTTAGTGATTTAGCATGCTAAACCCCAAAATGTATTTGCTATATTTTCAGAAACAGTCTGTAGTTTATTTAGAATCTGTCAGCAGAAATACATGTAGTTCATTTTGTATATATTTGCAAAATAATGTCAGGCAGTAATTGGTTAATTCATGTTTTGCTCCCCCTGTCCTACTTGCTACCTTTCTTGTGTCATTTATTTACTCCCTCTTTTTATTGAGCGTAGCTGTTGCATGCCAGATCGTCTCTTATCTCTGTCCAAGTTATTGTTTTCTCTCCTGTCATGTTCAGCCTATTATTTTATGTTTGTTAAGAATTTTCGTTTACACAGGTAGTCTGGCTGTAACTCAGGGCTCTTTTTCAGAAGAAATTTTAAAACAAATTATCTGCAGGTGTAATTACCAGAGGAAGACACAAGTACCAATCTAAATAAAACACTAGTAATGGGAACATTTTTCTATTACGCCTTTTCATTATCTGTGAAATAGACTTAAAATCAATGAGGGGACTTAAAATGTATAATTAATTCTTGTAGCTTGTTCACATCTGACTGCCTTCAGCTGGAGCTTCTCAGGGTATTGAAAATGTCTTTGTAAGTGAATCTTTACTAGTGAAAACCAAGTGTTTGCATAGATCAGAAGAGTTAGTATCTTATTTTTGGTTGTTTGTTGTGACATTTTAGTAGTTTTTGCATTAGCAGTACAGCATATGTGTGGGGTATGTGTGGTGACAATGAACTTTGCAGAGCTGGTTAATAGCTTACATTTGAGAAAATATTAACAGCTTTTTTCATGTAAGATGTGATGGTGGTAGGTGTGTTACAGGTTTAGCTTTTTTATATGAAATATCTGACACTGAACACATAAAATAAAACTAGTATTCTTGTTGAATCGCAGCGATGTCTTGATAAATATTTCCACCTCACAAAAGCTGAACGGTTCAGTCCACTCTCTCACTCTCACTGAACAGTCTAGAGGAGACTCAGCTGGAGCCTCAGTGACTCACACTAATTCAAAAATGACCCACTAGGAAATTAATAACACCACTTGAAAGGCACTTGTGAGTGTAAAAGTATATGTGCAAATCGGCTGCTCAAAAGCAAGCCTGCAAACGACAAATAAAAGGTGATTTCCTTTATTTTAGTTTGAAGGATTGTAACTGCAGATGTTTACAGATTGTAGTGAAACACAGGATGATGCTTCTTCAGCTCTGATACTGCAGACCTTTCACTACTTTTGGAAATTAGTAGAGCTAAATAGGCAGTAAAATAAATATATACCAAATTCTTTCTCTCCCACATTGATGGTGATAGATGAATATATTATCACTGGCGACTTCTGTTCACCTACACACATGCTGTTTATCTCGCATCAAACCGTCTATATATAGTCAGAACATTGTATACATAATGCATTTGTGAGCTGAAAACTGTCTTTGTGGGGGAAACGAAAATAAAATGTTTTAATTATCACAATAGTTAAATGTATTCTTTCCTGGAAGTAAGATAACTGTTTACCTACTTGTGTTTCAAGATGAATTGAGTAATGGTGTAAAAAGTCAGGGATTGGAAAATGGTCCAGAAAACAAATGCATCCAAATTCCTCAAAGCTGACAACCATTTTGCTGAATTTGTGGTGCTCAGTTTAAATGGGTTCAGACATCAGTAAGCTTTGCTTTAGCATCCATAGGTAACATGGATGCTGCATACAGAACACAGATGAATGCAAAAGAACAAAGAGTCCAGACACCAGCAGCCCCCCAAAAGCTGCTGTCACACTGTGATTGTTATCAATCTTAGACAAAATCTTTTGTCGTGGCTCGTGAAAAAATTCAAAGAAAATTGTTGGTGATGAGCTGTGATTGGTGGTCTGGGGATTTTCATACAGACTACCTTTTATGTTTTCTCAACTAAGAAAAACCTATCAAGCACTGTCTGAAAATTTTCAGCTATTTTTTATTTTTTTTGCCAAGTTACACAGTTTTCTCCGCCTCTCTTTTTTTTTTTTTTTCAAGATTATGACTAATATTAAGTGCAACGAGATATTTTGCATTCGGTTTATTCTTGGACCAAAAATGCTGTTAAATCTTTCTGCTTTGAACCAACATTTTCCATCCTACCATATGACAGAAGATTCTAGATTCCATCATATTGACCCCAGACAGACTGGCATGTTTAATTTCCATTGCATTGTTCCAATTGCACAATGTGTGGAAGAACTTAGACTGCTGTCACACAAGAGTCCTGCAAAAAGATATTTCTGCAGCACCTTCCTAAGATCTTTCATCACATACCCAGAAGTGGAACATTGATTGCAAATCTTTCTCCATCTTACCAGTAAGTTGGCACATCCAAAATTACTTGTACATGTTTTATCTAAGGACTGAGTCATCCAGGTACATGTGTTTTTGCTGCTGAACTCCCCTGACACAGTCTGTGTACCAAAATCTAATTACATGAAAACTAGCAAGGGAAATTAGAAAATTTAATTTAAATCTAAGGAATTGATGTACATCTATAGTCTGACCTCAATTAGAAACACATTTAGAAATTAAAATATGAACTTGTTTCACTTTTGATCACAACATACAGGTTCATTCTCTTTTTGCATGCATGTATGCTCACACATGTAGACATGTAGATCTCATAAAAGCAACTATCCGTACCCCTCCAGTCTCCCTACTGTTGATTTGGATTCTCCCGAAAATACTGACTTGTGATTTGTTGATTTAATGTGTGGCTGGAAGGCAGCACTTTGCAACAGCAGAAATCCCAGGAAGACAGGCACTATTAGGTAGCAGGCCTTACATTCAGTACAATTTCCTCTCTAATTTAGCTGAAATGGGAAGCCCTGCAACCCATCCCCCCCAACTGTGTTCTTCCAATTTAACAGATCAGTATGAACCGGTTTCCTCGAGAGGGTTTCATTTGAAACGGCATAGATGATACATGGTGTCCAGGCAACATGGTTCCAAGTAGACTCCAGCTTTTCTCTTCTCTGTTTGAGCAAGATTTCATACATTATTACATAACCAACTAAGGCGATGAAGTACAATCCTAATTAAGCACATGGTACTTTTTGCTTCCAATTAAAATTTACCTTGTGATTTTGCTGTTCACAGTGAGTCAGATTTTACAGAAACCCTAGCATTTTCATTGGAATCCAGCCACTTGTCATGTCTCCAGTGATTGGAGTCTCTGACACTGGACACTGACCCCATGTAGAGGTGTGTGAAATACGGTGCAAATATAAATGAGCACATACAAAGAACTCATGGCTGCAGGCTTGGTTCTATGCATGCTTGGGCAGGTAACAACAAAAACACTGGCAGACAGCATTGTGCTGTTTTGTACCAATTAACCCATTCGGTTTTACACAAGTTCTTATAAGGAATATGTGTGTTATATGGACGCTTGTTTAAGCTGAGATGGGGCTTCCAAAGAGCACTGGGGTAAAAAAATGTTTTAAAGAGTAAGTATTTTGTTGAACATTTCTTCAAAACATACTGTTTTCAAAATGAGCTAGAAACCAGTGAGGTGACAAAAAGCATTTGCATTTCAACAACGTGTTAAAATCACAGCACCATATGGAGCCCTGGCATGATGACTACAGCAGATTCAAGGTGTCTAATATAAATGTCTCATCTAAACCTTCCCCAGTCAACATCTGAAAATACCTGCAGCTTTCAAACAGAGATCAGTCTCATGTAAAGAGACTCTAAGTAAAGTTTGATAATGAGAAGCTTCACTTAGGCTCTCTAATTTATCTAAATCGAAGAACAGAAATACACATATTAAATTTCCCTGCAGGATCGTTCAATTTCAGATGTCAGAAACTTGATGAATGAAGTATAGAGGAGCTTAAAAATGAAATACTCAAAGAAAACAGACAAGAAGCCTTTTCGGACTTGGTTTGTAAATCTCTATAGACCTCTATAAACCTTCTTGGCTGCATAATAAAATCACAAAATCTTGCAATGCCAGCATTATTTTTCTCTTATGCAAAATGTTTCATCACATCTGGATGCACATTTAATTTATACATGAAATATTGCAGTTTTTACTATGTGCAAACAAACGAGGGAAAAGAAAACTCTTTCACTCTTTGAATCCTTTAGTTTATTTTTCCACAAAGCAGATATGTCTGGCAATACTATCAACAAGCCAACAGAAAACTAACACCATGGCTGTGGTGGTGTAGCAACAGATAGTGCCAGCTGCCCTGCTAAGGCTGTGCATAAAAGTGCTACTGCCAGCAGTCTCTGTCTGTAAAAATACTGTTTGCAAATACTTTGCATATTCAAAATAATTTTGTCAATTGTCCCAAAATATGGGATTGTTCAAATAACTTCATCATGTTAGAGAAATGTTTTAGTTTGTTAAAAATAATGTGTGTATAGATGTAGTTACGTATCTCATTATGCAAAATAAACGTTTTGCTCTTTTCATACTCAGTGAGGGGATTATTATCTTATTGGTGCCATACAAAATTAGAAACCTTTTCACCTTCAGTGTGGTTACAACTGCAACCTTTTATATATTTTAATTTGAAAGTTTTTGCATATTCTTCTCTGCGCAGAATCTCAGGTGAATGAAAAACGTCCATTGTAACATTTAATAAATCAATATAAATGGGCAGATTTTGGTGTGCAAATCCACTCAGGATCAAAAAGCATTTTGGAGGCATATAACACCGAACTATGTTACAATGGTGATCATTATTATATTTAGATATAAGCAGGAAGGACAAGGAGGGATTGCACTGACCACATAGAGAGGGTCACAAGGAAAGAACATTATATAAACTAAGAAGTTAAAGTTTAGGGCAAATTGGGTGAAAACAGCATAAAGTACTTTTTATGCTGTTATTTCCAGTTTTTCAGATCTTTTTTAGGTCTATTGGGATGGATATTTTCAAACTTTTGGTGTATTTTTTTTAAATGTCTCAAAAAGAAACTAAGAATATAAAATAAAGGTAAAATCCAAAGAGTGTTTTTCTGCTTCTAGTTCACAGAGTGCTCATATTATATAATCAATATTTGACAGCAGAAGTCACACAAGAAAAAGTCACAAGATGATGAAGAAGATTATTAGATTTCAGATTTTGTTTACGTCTGTGCTGGTTGCAATCTGTCTGAAGACCTTTTCCTAAAAAGAAAAATCATTGGTAATTTGACTCTTAAGCCTGTCTGTCAGTGGTGAATGTGTGTGTCTGCTTGCCCTCCGGTTGCATATCCACCGAGCCTGTCAGTCTTATTAGGGACGCCAATCTCACAGTGACATTTGGGGGGAAAAAAGACTGACATTACTTGGCCGGTAACTGAATTATTCATAACCTTGCACATTTAATCAAAGAAGAACAGCCAACAACCACCATTAGAGATCTCACCGCTTGATTGGCTTATACAATCCATGAACGATTTATTGTCAAGATAACAGCAAAACGCTGTTATTCTTTCATCAGGGAACCTTTATTTCTCTTCTCACTTTCTGTCCCATTTGTGTCACCTAAACCAGACATTCACTTTGAACACAGGTGTACTAAAACCCTCCTGGGTAACAAACACATCCGTGTATAAAGACTCACACTGACACTGAGTGAAGCACTCACCGACGTGTACAGGTAGCCCTCACTGTTCATTGCTAGATAGAGTTTGGTCTGCACCCCTTGGATGGCCACCACTCGCAGTCCCACTGGAATGAGGTTGAACATGGCTGAAAACAGAAACACGTTTATTACTTACAGGGAAAACACAGCATTTTTAGAGTAACTGAAAGGAAGGCACAAGCAAGATAACATTTCTGAAGCTATCATATGTAAACTGCTTTGTCAGAGTTTCCTGCCTATAAATGTTCCATTTACTTTCAAGATAAGGGAATATGAAAGAATAAATATTTCACAGACCATGTCAGTGCAACAACCTACAAAATATACCAGCTTTAGGAAGAAAGTATTAAAATGGTTGACTATTTCTTTGACTGGATTTTAATTATTTTATTTTTTTTAAGAGTGATGTAATTAAACACATTTTGTGTCCCAAATATGTTTTTTATTCAACTTAACATGTATGTGGATCTTTTTTGTAAAACACATCTAAAATATATAAAAGAAAATCCCACTGAAGAAGCTTACAGGCATGATACTAGACTTGTTTTTAGTTGGAGCCAATATCAAGTCAATAAAAAGGCAAGTGCTATTTATTTTCTTCAACCCCGAGCCAAAGTGGTAAATAGGGAATACTTAGATAATTGGCTTCTGCACATGTGCTGAAACGGTTTTCACTGTGAGTATTTAGTGTTTGAACTATTCAAATAAGAAGTTAAAAGCATTTTTTCATATCACACAAACTAAATATCAGATTTGCCACTGCTAGCTGACAGTTGCCACTCTGAAAATTACTTAACAGTGAATCACACTAAATTTACTTGAACTCACCACTACACACGAACACAGGATACGATTACAGAACCATTAAAATATAATAAAGTCTGAGTGGTTCCAGACAAAGCTGCTGGAAGATTCTCTGTGGCCGCGCCAACATTTACACAAACAATAGTCACTTATATAAACCCTGTGGATTGAATTCAAGCCAAAATACACACAAAAAATAAATAAATATCAACCTGTCTGTGATTAGGAAGCTGAATATTGGTTTTATGTCTGAAAGGAGAAGCAGCAACCCAGCTGGTCACCGAGGTATATCTCCACCTAATTAATATCCGCCTGCTCAGTGGTGTGTGTGTGTGTGTGTGTGTGTGTGTGTGTGTGTGTGTGTGTGTGTGTGTGTGTGTGTGTGTGTGTGTGTGTGTTTGTATAACTTACTCATATTGAAGTCAAAGGTTGATTATAAGAGTCCACATAAATATCTGTCTCTCTAACAAAACAAACTTTGCTTTGTGGTGAGCCGACAACTGGAGGGACTTATTAATGTAAAGCCTGATGTGTTTTACTATACTAGGTATGGGGACAAACATAATAATGCTGATGTTATTTTAAACAGTCCCTTTAAGCTTATGTTCATGAAGGTTTTGTTTTAACTTAAACTCTACTAAAGCTCTGGTCCAGTGTATCCTCACTATAAATATCCACATATCATACACTTCTGGGTGAAGTGAACTAAAGAGGCTTTTTGAAGGGTCATTTTATTTGCTCTCTGTGTCTAAGCACAGCAGACATCTCTTTATGTTTGCTTTATAAAAGCATCAGCCAGAAGAATGTATATTGTATTTACTTTACAGAAGCTTTGAGAGATTAATTTTGCTTTAATGGGAAATACATCAATTTCAAGCACAGTCATTTCCAGAAAAGGCTCTGTTCTTATTTACTATTTCTTCTTACAAATTATTTTATATATACGTCTGAAATTATACATTTGAATCATTTCTATGTATATAATAGAGCATTTGGATTTTCTTTTCTTACTCCTCAGCATCAATAACATGAGATAGAAAATCCTTCAAGTTCTTTTTGACAGATGTAATGGACTGTGGCTTGCTCAATCATCTGCAGTTAAAAAAAGAACTACATTAAAAATATATTCATCTTTTCTCACCAAAACAATTTTTCCCAGGGAGTAATAATCCTTGAAGACAGCAGGGTCGAAATGAACCACATGTCAGGATTTGCTTCTAAAATATTGTTTATCTTAGAAAATGAACACTGTAAACTGTTTTGTGTTGTACAATTCATGGTTCATTTCAAGATTTTCAGTAAATAAGTTAGAATTCTTGAGTTATTTAAGTTACAGGCAGTCCATGGTTCTTACTGAGCATAATTCATGCATACATAACTTGCTTTGTATACTGGTGTGCAGTCCAGTTAAAACAGGAAGGAGGTCATCTCAAAACTATTTCAACAAAGTTTTGATGCATAAAATTGTTCTAGCAGTCTACCAGAACCAGTATTCAGTTCTTCAGCATCATGATCTAAAGTATTTCGTCTGTTGAACATGACCAGAATCATGAACTGTAATCAGTCACTATTGTTGGATACAGACCTCTGCTGACCAGGAACTCGCCACAAGAGTTTTGTGGATGTTCTGAACCGTCATAATGGTCATAATTTAAATCTTCTTTAACTTCTTGTCGTTTTTCCCACATCAAAAAGTTCACTTGCTGCCCAACATAGTTTATCCAGTGAAAAGCAAAATAATAGAGATAACTAGAGCTATTAACATCACCTGTCAGAGGTCATAAAGTTATGATTGATATATGTATATGTCCAAAGCTTAAGGTTCATATTGTATTAACAGTTCTTTTCCTGACATAGGCACCTTCCTCACGTCACATGTCTCTGCTCAGATCTCCCCCTCGGTGCCTCCAACACGATCAGCACGTACACATCTGCTTTCTCCTTCATTTCAGAGGGATTACCAGCCGGAGCACTGATGGAGATTTTTAAAAGGGAGTGGGGGGAAACTCAATTACTTTCTGGCTCCTTGAAACACCTGAGCACACTGAAGAGTGACAGGGCTGCTGCCCACGCAGGACAGCCTGCTGCACGGAGGAACATGGATTGAGAAAGAGAAGGGTGGCCTGAGGGACAGCTTTCATGATCATCTCTGTTCCACCTACTCGCATAAACAGTCATGACCGATTCAATGTGACGATCAACCTGAGCCTCCCAACAACAGCTGCAGTTCAAACTAGTAGTTGCGAACTATAGTTAGCATAAACTTGAGACATCCTTTTTAACTTATTAGAGCCAATGTTGAAGCAAGAAAAATAAACTGGAGTCAAATTTTACATATTTTCAATGAACAACTTTGTAAATGTCTGTTGAAAAGTTGTAAATCTGTGAGGAAAAAAATCCATTATTCAAAGCATTAATTTTCAATATTAAAACTTAGGATATTAGGAAAAATGTTAAGAAAAAACTCAGAAGTTCACTGAGATAAAATCAGAAATGTGAGCCTTTATCACAGTTTTAGGTTCAAGTAGTAATTCTGAGATACCCATCTGGAAATTTCCCAGAGTGTCACGAGTACATCCACACTCTTTTTCTGATTTCCTAATAAAAAACTCATGAGAATGAGTTAACAAATATTTCCCATAATTATTTCCCGAGGCCATATCAGTGCCATGTCTACCGCTGATATGGCCTCTTTCAATTTGGACAGAAATATCTGCTAAATCCATAAACAAAACTTACCAAACTTACCAAAACTAACAAAGCTAAACAACGCATAGATGCAAAATGCAGTGCACATTTTTACACTAAATTTCTAACTTCTTGTTGTATCTAGCTGTGTTGCAGTCCTATCACTAAGATGTACAACCAGAAGAAGAGGATATTTGGTTAAAGACTGATTTTTTCATTTCTTTTCTCCTCTACAACAGTACTACACTTATTATCTCTTGGTTTTCTATAAAATGCTGCTCTTTGCTGCTCCTTCTGCAGAGTTAGCCCATTTTCAGATAAGAAGCCGAATATGCTGCGCCTGACAAGTCGTGTGTTCAAACGGCCTTAAGCAACTAAATCACTCAGCTACCATAATGAGGAGGTCGGCATGGAAACCTGCTATATTGTAAAACGGGGGAGTAAAGTTGGAAAGGAACCAAAATCTGATTAAGGGAATACAATTATTTTGGTGAAGCTTATGTGGTGACACCTTATATCTTGTAAAACAGCAAAGCCAACCTAACACTCAAGAATCAAAGACAACATTTTTAACTTTTAAATATCGTTGCTGCTCATATTCCAACACCAGGCTACTGCACTTGATTCTAAGGTGAAAGTTTGGGACTTTAATCCCCAGTATTTTTTTTCTTCTTGCCAGTCATGATACACTGAGCTGTACTTTACAACTACTGCGCATTTAGGTAAATCAAAGGTCCACCAGAAAAGGCTTGGCTTTAGGGCTGAGAAGATTTTTATGAGTCACAATTCAGTGCAAAAGTAAAAGAAAATTTGGAATTTGTATTGGTTCTATGCGATATATGATATATATAAACATATGATAATTGTGTTTTTGTTTTTTATGCAATGAAATATTGCTTCCAAACCTTTGGAGTGTGTACAGTGCAATCACTGTAAGAAAGTTAAGCACAATGAACATGAGATATTAGATGTTCATTACTAGATTGTCATCCTATGTAATTCCACTTGATTTTCATTTCCCTCCATTACTCCAACTGAGATTTCTCCCATTGAACTTGATTCCTCCAGTTGAATTTCAACAAGGCCAATCAGAAGAAGGAGCTGTCAATGATCTAGATCATCTGCTTTGTTTTAGAATTGTAGTCGGCATACGGTGGTAGTTTTAGCAAAGGCATCATAGAAAAGAACAAAACCATTCAGTCCATGTTGGCAACGCGTCCAAACACTGAATTAACATTAACTGCCATCTCGTCCAGCTCCGTGCTCATCTCTCCGCTTGTTTACAGGGATACCGTTTCCAGTAAGCATCACTGTGCCATCACCTCCAGAAAGAAATCATCTCTCAATAGCTGAGGGTCCCTCTGTGCGAAGCACAGCATAGAACAACAGGCTGGATTTTATCTGGCTCAATCATTACTGCTTTTCTTTAGCAGTCTGGTTATGGGACTCTGCAATAACTTTAATAGGTTTAATTTAGGAGTTAAACCAAGTTATAAGATAGAAATTGTAAATTTAAAAATAGGATAAAATTTATCTGTAAAGAAATTTAGCTTTTTTTTTGTTTTGTTTCAATAGTTTTCCAGATGTTCAATTTGAGTTTAGAGAGGATACAGTAGCATTTATTTAGCTTTTCCCATCACATCCCCTCCTCATAAAAAAAGAGATAAACTTCTTTGCTAAACAGTCAAACAGGCGAGAATCTGTCAGCTCAGCCAGCTACTGAAGCAAAGATCAAATCCTTCCTCGTATTTATCTGTTCGTGTCTCTGTGCTCAGATTTGAGGAGGTCCTCTCCCACCATCACAAGACACCACCAGCTCCAAGAGGACTGCACTCTCCGTCACCATGGAGACAAGCGCACCCAGCGCCTAACAACGCTATTTTTGGAGCAGCGCAAAGAGCTTCACTCCTTCTCCTCCATGTTCAGCAGCTTGCTTTAATTTTCTTTTGACAAACTACTTTGTGCTGATGCGGGCCAGTTATTATGCAACCCAATAAAACACTGAGTCCAAGTAAATTTAAGGTGTGCTATGCTTGCTAGATAAGGAGGGTTTAATAGGTGGCGTATGCAAGATTAAAACACTGAGACATCCTTTCTGTATCTTTATGCCAACTTCTGCTAATTGGTTCTCTGTGTTATGTTTACCTTTCTTCTCATTGTTGCAGTCTACTTAGCATATATAACTCTTAGATCAAATATCTATCCGTTTGCCAAATTGTTCTTTTGAATAAATCTAATTTAATTAAGTCACAAAGCACTGCACTGCCCCAGCATGCAAGATTTTTATTGTACTTTCTAATTTGGAGGTGATCCATTTCTGCTGCATTGTAAGCAGACAAGTGGCTTTGCTGTTTTTCCTCCACTCATCTCCTGTTTCAACTATTAAACAAAGAGCTGGTGGGTGTTGTGGCTACGACAGGAATGCATCATTGCATGCTGTAAGACAAAGCTGTCTCTTTCTGTCTTTCACACAGAGTGTAGGAGAGGAAGATGACGGTCGTGACCCAAGTTCAGGTTTTTCAACAGAGTGATTAATCAGAGGAAATTAAAGTGCTTCTCAGTAATGAGCCACTTGAAGTGCCGAAACAAACTTTTGTTTTGCTCCGTATAATGACCTATTTACTCAGTTTGAATTCTGCTGAATACAATGAATGAAACACTGAAAATTGAACTGTCTCTCTGCAACTTGAGCAGAAAGTGATGTTATAATTGATGGGTTGTTGAGAAGTGTAGCAACTCCAGGGATGCCTGTGGTGCATCCAATTGTAGAGATGCACCAATCAGGCTTTTGCTGGGTGATAAAGAGTTCCAGGTGTTCCTTAGATTTTGACACGACAATTCAAACTTTGACTAAATATAATTTATTTCCCTTAAGATCTGAAACATTAAAATGAACAAAATGTTCTTTAGATTATTCAATATTGGTAAGAGTTTGGAAACCATATAGGAAATGGACCAAGTGCAAGATTATCACCGTCTACATCTCTGGAAAAAATGAAGAGATCACTTAAAATGATCATATTCTCTAACTTTACTTTTAATAGGTATATGTTTGCATAAAATGAACATTGTTATTTTATTTTATGAACTACTGACAACATGTATCTAAATTCTAAGATGAAATTTTATTTTTCAGAAAATGAGAAATGGTCAAAATAACCAAAAAGATGCAGTGCCTCAAATAATGCAAAGAAAACAAAATCATATTCATTTAGAATCAACAATACTAATGTTTTAACTCTAATGTTTTAACTCAGGAAGAGTTCAGAAATCAACATTTGGTGGAATAACAAGGAGGTTTTCAATGGGGTGCATTGAAAACCTCAGATCAGTGCAGCGATCTAAATTTTTTCCAGATATGTCAAATCATATTTTATGAAAATGAAAGTAAAGTGCATACAAGTACATAGTATTATTGTTCTTATAGATTAACAAATGTAAAAATTCTTAGTTTTGATGTCTTTAATGAATAAGAGAAAATATCAGAGCCATCCAATGTAAACTGACTGATGCTCTTTATAGAACTGATATTTTAGTTTAGTGTGGATCCTTATTCTGTCACCTGAATGCATGTAGGAGAGAAAACACCATTCAGACAGAGATGTAGAAACTTACTATAACTACTGTCCTCCTCTTTTGTCCCATCGATGGTTCCATCTGCCTGCAGCTGCAGGTGGAAGCCTTGTCGACTGTACAGCTTCGTTACAATCCCCTTCAGCTGGGGCTCTGTGGAAGCACAGGAGACACAAAAACAGGAGGAAATGAACACTAGAGTTACACAATATTTAGAAAACATGCATTGCGAAATGAATATTGCAGTAATGACAGTAGTTGCAAATAATCCCCAAATAGTCCTTTGAAATTGTGATTTTTCACCATACTGGTGTTAAGATGATGGTTGTGACAGAATATATTGTACAGCTCTAAAACGCATCATTAATATAATAAATAGCACTACAACTACAACCAGACAAAATTATTAATGTCAAATCTAGCTGGAGCTGGGAAGCTTAAAATGAGCAAATTTATGATTTAAATTAAGTCACATTTTAAATCCCACAATAAAAACAGCAATAATCCGAGCTGAAGAAATCTACTTGCTGTGGGCTTTTCTATGGAAGGAATAAAAACATTTTGACTTATATGCTTGTATTTAGACTTACACTTTAGCGAAAGTAGTAATAAATCATTAATCAATTGACATAATGTAAGTATAATATAATTATTAGGAATTCATTTGATTCTGGATGTTTTGGTTATAAAATCAATGAGCACTGGCGAATTCTTTGTTATTTCTACTATGAAACTGAGTGAACTAAAAAGGGAGCCCCGGCGGCACGGCTTCAAAGGAAAAAGACCACAGATGGACAAGAGCAAAGATTATCTAAACCAAAACTGACTCGGGCCACAGACATGTAACACTCCAGCTGTCAGAGACGGCTGAAGATTTGATTTTTCCCATTTCACTTGTCTTTTTCTCCACTTCGTCACTGACTCCGTTGATGTGCATTGTATGATTAAACACCAGTAAATTGACATATTATGTTTTGTCATCAAAATACCTCAAGAAAATATGGATGTGACCAAAACTATATCAATATTACTGCAAGAAGAATCCTAAAATGAGGTTTAACCTTTCAAAATGTTTCCAAAATTGAGACATAACACAATGCTTTCAGCTTTTTGCTTTAAATATGCAATCAATAAAATGCCATGCACCACACTGAATTTAAAGAGGAATACAAGAAAATGTGGCAAGAACAGTAGACAAAAAGCACACTTAATCTTATTTGGAAATATCAAATGCGGAGGGAAGCTGAATCTCAAATTGTTTAAAAATTCAGACTTTATGCAAGAAAAAGTATAAATCAAGGTGGTGAACATGTAAAGTAACAGTAACTTATAAACAAGATTCTGATATTTTTAATAAATCACCTTATAGAATTAAATTGGAACCTAGATTTGAGTAATCAGTCTATATAATTAGATAAAATTGGTAAAAATACAATTCATAAGATATTTGAGAGCAATTGCAAATTAATTTGTTGTTTTGTAAAAAACCTTGAGATTGTTGCGAACTGGGCCACTAAACTGAACAGAATAAAATGAAATCAAATGGAAGCAAATTCATATTTAGTGATCATCAGTATTAAGTCTGTTATTGAAAGATTGCAGTCATGTCTTAGTTCCACCTGCATTGAGAAAGTCCACACTAAGGCGCTTCACACAACAATAGCAGGAATAATGTTGTGATTTAATCAGACTGGTGCATGAGCACGACATCACAGCTAAATTACTGTAATCTTAATCTCCTGTTTTTAATTCGGTCACATGTCACAGATGTTCACATGAAGGGGAAAATGACTCTGTATTTATTCCTGTTGGTGCTGCGTTACATCATGAATGTCCAATTAGAGCTAAGTGCCCTCCATTATCTGGTTACTGTCTCTGCTGGAGTGTTTGTTTTCTTTCTTTTAGTGGTCAACCACACCTTTCATCTATTCTTCTGTCTTACTTGTAGTTTAGTGAAACCATTGTGGATTTGCTACAGTTACCTTTGCAACCCGTTTGCCAAGAATTACATTGAGATTTAATTGTAAATGGGTTTTTTTAAGTTTAATTGAGCTGCTGAGCTCTAAAAAAGAAGATGTATATATTTTTTTTTAAGTCTGAAGACCAGCTGTACTTCTGAGACTGAAAATTATTTAAACCTCATCATTTTCTCTATTTAATGAAGAAAATGGATGGTGTAAACATTCTATATTGAACAGTTAGATAAATAATCACTTAATCAAATTAATCCATCCCTGAATGTCCATGCAGGCTTGCAGAGGGGCTGGTGCCTATCGCCAGCAGTGACTGAACGAGAGGCAGGGCACATCCTGGACAGGTTACCAGCCCATCACAGCGCAACACAGACACATGAGACAAACAACCATGCACACACACTCATAGGGTAATTTACAGAAACCAATTACCCTAACAGTCATGTTCTAGGACTGTAGGAGGAAGCCGGTTTATCCAGAGAGAACCACGGATGCATGAAGAAAACATGCAAACTCCATGCAGAAAAACCCCAGCCTGGGATATGAACCATGACCTTAAAGGCATGTAGTGGAACTGTTAATATAAGATTATTTTAAAATGGAAAATAGTGTTTTAAATATAACCACAAAAAAAAAAGTTAACCTTAATGATAACTTTTGCACCTATACGCACAAAACAAGAAAAAACACTTCTGGCTTTCAAACAAACACAATTATTTGCTCAATTAAATCTTTTTCCATCCCATGTCAGATTAAAAACTAACCCGTTTCTTTATCCCAAAAAATAGGTGACTGTGGTACATCAACTTAAGTAGAATAATAAATGAAAACACAAATTATTTTCTTTCTGTAGAGTGATCTGTTTTGTACGGCCTTCAGATTTGGATAATGGGGACAAAGCTAACGTTTCTTGGTTGCAGGTCCAACTTTCTTTTCAGTCATCTTCTTAGCAACTTGCACAAAGTTTATTAGAGTCTATGTCTTATATACAGAAGAAAAGTTACTGCACAATTGTGGGTATCCTGTTAGAACTGCACAACAGACCTAGACGCTTGGCAAATTCTAATTTACTTTTTTAAAAGAAAAAATACAAAGAGGAAAATATCTATTTTTTAAGACATAAAAAAAAATCATACTCAAGTATGGTGCTGATGGAGCAAAATATGTTTTTTTTTTCCATGCATCACTGGTGGTAGCTGATCGAGGGGAAAACAACCAATTCCAGTCACCAGGTGCTTCTCTAAAATTATGGAATTAAAAACTCTTGAAAAGTTGATTTTGTCACAACAAATGTGAACTAACAGAAAAACCATATATTTATTATTTTACATTTAACCCTCAGCTTAGTTAGAAATAAACGACTTAGAATCAGTGCAATCATTTTGTATAGACATAAGAATCATCTGGTAATTTTCTCTGCAGAGGCTCGTTAAACACCGCATGCTTCTTATGCAAATCATCTTATTGATAACTAGTTCTCCAAGGCGAAAAAGAGGTCAGAGAACAAGCATCCTGACGACAGACCTGGTCTTCTCCTTCGTCTTTTCTTGGAACCAAAGAGTTTGACCCGTGAGAAGACATTGAGCCGGTTGGGTTTCTCACAGCTTCCTTTGGCTTTGCTGGGGCTGCTGACGCAGCGGCAGGCGTTTGCCTTCTCCCGCTCCCTCGCCTGCCTCTTCTGCCTGATGAGGGAGCTGGCGATCGCCGCCGCCATAGCCAGTTTGGCAGCGGTGTGGGGAAGAAAACTTCCAGAGAAAAGTGGATGAATCCGGAACGCCTGATTCTGGCAGGGGAAAACTTCCAGGCGCAGCAGCTACGGAGAGTCTGAGGCAACTAACGATGATGCTCGAGATGAAGATTTCGCAAAGTGCATCAAACAGTGAAATGAAATAGTCCCAGAGGGGAAGGTAAAGCCAGCTCGCTCGGATAACCTACTAAAGGATCATTTTCCACGAAACCACGCGGTATTCAGGGGTTGTCCGGTGTGTCTCCGAGAAAAAAGTAAAGTTTGATGAACAAAAATTAGACGGTCCATAAGAAGACGCAGAAAGACTTTGACCAAAGCGCGGTGCGTGTTCTTCCAACAAGGTCATCTTTCTAACACAAAGCAGCCCAAACCCTCTCAGTCAATGGGTTTGCGTTGTCCCACTGAAACACCAGAGCAGCGCACATGCATAGTAACCGGTTTGCTGAATGAAGCGCAGTGGGTGGAAAACACCTGTTTGCAGACGCCTCTGTGACTGTCCCCCTTAAATCCCTCACTGTGAAAGTGCCGCGGAGAGAAAGACACTTAAAAATTCGCAGCAGAGGACGTGAGTGAATCACTTCGGAGTTCCGGTTCGTGTTGTTTGTTTCCCCTGTACAGTTTTGCTAGAGCGAAGCGCCCCATGCTGGATCGGTAAACAGGCGTGAAGCGCAAAACCCCGTGAGCCGCGACGCTCAGCGCGTCTCCACGTACCGCAACCTGGAGACTGAGCAGCGGGGAGGAGGGGAGACGGCCGGTCCAACACAGACCAGAGACACCACCAACTAAACACACGCTGTCATGTGACACGTTTCATGTTAAGTACCAAAAGAAGAAAAAAAAGGGTGGGTGGGTAGAGAAGAAATCCACAACGAGGGGTGAAGGAATATCACAGATTGGTTTCTATTAAAATGGCAACCAGCTCTAAGAGTAAAACATTGTAGCAAATTATGATTGAAGGCGATTGCAAGCAAACAACCTATCCTTAATATCTTAAAGAAACTAAGACATTAATCTAATTTGTAAGATATGTAAAAATGGTAAGAAAACGGGAGATTTTATTTGGACACATTTTTGGATTTATAGTAATTTAAAATGTCCTTAAAATTGTCAAAAATTCAAAATTACAAGAAAAGAAGCCAGACGAATAAAACTAGAATATGAAAAAGTGCACTTCGCAATAATGAGATGTAATAAAATCCACCTTAAAGGTTTGATTCTGCCATCACCAGGGTACCTTCACTTCCCACTGGACACTTTTAAAAGACTAACCAATGGTGCCATCTACAGTTGTAAGACCAAAAGTGACACTGACTATTTTTTTTTTTTTCGTTTTACTTTTTAAAGAAATAGGAACGCCACACCTTATGGTTAGGAACTGTCATAAATACCACAAGAAGCTCCACATACAACAAACACCACAATTTGAGGGAGATAAAGCTGAGATATCAACAAGGACAAAACTGGTATAAGAATCATTCACACTAAAAGCTTTACAAACAGCCAAATCTGTCAAAAATTGAACGCAAAGATTCATTTCAGCACCATGGACAGCAACATAAATTCAACCAAGAGTTGATCTCATAGTAATATAAAAAAACAAACAAAAATAAAACAAAGAAAAGATGTGCAGCATGATCCTTGGCATTCCTTTATGCATGGCAAGAAAACCAGATTTCAGACGCACAATGCATAATTAAAAAAAAAGAAACATGAGCAGTTTAAATCCAACATCAACAATAAATAACCTACCTGAAACAGATTTTCTCAGAGGAAAAGTCATCTTTATTTCCCAGATAAACCCAGAAGCAGATATTTTTATATTTGCACTAGTTGTAAAAATGCTGCAGAAGGGAAGAAGAAGAGACTCGATTCTCCAAAGTTCAAAGCATTGTCAGACAACTGTCAGAGGCGCAGTGGAGGAGAAAGCATCGAGGCGTGGCCATCAACTGGAAGGATCATTACAGGACATTAGCGACATGCCATTATAAGTTCTAAAACGCTCATTAAAGATTCATTTAGTCGCCGTTGTAGATCCAGCAAACACAGTTCTGTGTGTTGTTGGGCTCAGATGGAGAGGTTAGTGGTGGTGGGAGGAGAGGGCAGATTGGAGAAAAGTGAACGAAAATGTGAGCTGCGACTGTCTACTTCCTACTTGGGGCACTGAAGACTTTGCTCTCATGTTACAAAAATGATGTAAAATGATCCGTTAATGCGCTGTCTAAACTGGTTACTCAGGCATTTCCACTTTGGCTGAACATATCGACGAGACAATGGTGAATCTTTACATTAGGCTGAATGCTTTTTGCAAAGACAATTCCCTGTTCTTTGGCAGTTTTATTCTATTAAGTCATAACACCTATAAAAAGGCGACCTCCACAAAATGTTCTTGCAAGACAATGTTCAGAAAAACCTACCTTCAAATATGCACCACGGTGTTTAGTGTTTTGAGGAGTTTGACACCATGGTAAACTCAGATTCAGCAGCAGTAATCTGTGGTGTGTGTGTGTGTGCTCTGAGAATTACGTACGGTTTTGAACACTAGATGGCGCAATTGAACCAACAATCAACTTTTCTTGGTTGCCGTTTGGGACTTGGAAGAAGGCCTGACAGGGTTCAAAAGTCCAGATGATGATGGGAATTCACATTAAAACAGGAAAATGAGCCTAAATGTACCCAGAGCTACTATAAAAATGCAGATTAAAGTAAAAATCTGATAAAATCTCCAGACCTTAATCCAAATCAGAATCTATCATATGACTTGAAAGTTGATATAAAAAAAGAAAGGAAAGAAAATGTTCACAGATGCCACCCATCCAACAGAGTTTCAGATGTTTTACAAACAGGTGAAAGGTCTCTAGATGTAGATTAGAAACTGCAAACAAAGACAATTCTGTAGGAGTGTGAAATTCCATCTTTGTGTCAGAGAAGATATTAATTGGTACAGAAGATAATAAAAATTCAGAATAAAGAATAAAATTCAATCTTGTACAGTTCTAGACATTTTGATTATTACTGTTTGATTATATCTTAAGCTGATCTCTAAAAGTAGATGTCCTCAGTTTGGATAATATGTACCACAGAAAGGACATTCAAAGTATCCAAGAAGCAAAGCTCTTAAAATGTTAGTCATACATGCATCCAATTGTTTTTTTCTTCTCAGGTTTTATGGTAATTTTCACACCCAGAACAACAATACACACACAAATAAAAACAATTGTCCTTTTACATGTGAAGGCATTTTTTCTAGGGCAAATACAGGAATAGATCTTAAGCTATTATGACAGATGATGATGTCTGTTTATTTTTATTTACAAAAATAACCTTAGTCAGTACCCTGTCAAGTTTAATTTGATGTTTTAGACACTTTTTTTTACAGTTTGGACAGAGAAGACCAGAGAGCTGAGAGAGAGCTGCAGATTGACGCGTTAACGGTTCTGTCTACATGCAGCAAAGCTCATGTGAAATGTGTTAAATGTCACTCTGGCAACTTTCTGCAATGGGCATGTTCATCAGTTCAGTCTAGTCTAATGGTCAACTGTACATTTTTGTAAGTAAAATCTTTTAAATAAAACTCTTTTAATCATTGTTTTTACCCTATAGATTTGTTAGATTCATGTGAAAATTAGAGCCTGGTCCAAACTTCACAGCTGTAAAAGTATATATTTAAATTGTAACATATTTGTATTAAATTATTTTCTCTACATGTAGTGTAGAAATGCTTGTGCTCCCATATATCAAACCTTGCATTTAATATCAGATTCTGTCCCCTGCAAACACATCGAGATGACTTGATTCACTAATCCCAGGTTCTGCATCAGTCATCCCCATGACTGATCAATTCAGACAATCACTCAAGCAGACAGTTTGGCCTTCCAAAAGAATGACTGCTTTATCACTGAGCTTGGAAGACAGATAGAGTCAGGATGTTCTCTTCAGAGGTGATGTGAGTTAAGCATTTAAAATGATGCAAAAAAAATCAGCATGGGAAGAAACTATGCTTGCAAAATTCAGAAAGCAAGAAGCCAGGATTTCACAAATCTAACCAGGTGCTTGTTCATTATCTACAATATGGAAGAGGTGTTTGTGTTGACTAGTTTTAGAAGAAAACAAAGGTCTTCTGCAGTGTTTTAAAAGGTCAAAATTAAGACTGGGCAATATTAGCCTCATTTCAAGTCTTGGCAATTTCAACAGCAAAAACGTTTAGAAAATCCAATGACACTATACAGCGAAATCACTCTTTTTAAAATGACTTTATGTCTTAACATCAGAAGAAAACG
This sequence comes from Micropoecilia bifurca, assembly GCA_903067075.1. Classification (NCBI taxonomy): domain Eukaryota; kingdom Metazoa; phylum Chordata; class Actinopteri; order Cyprinodontiformes; family Poeciliidae; genus Micropoecilia; species Micropoecilia bifurca. Next base: position 114,469 of record CAEGAF010061214.1, read on the forward strand.
GTACTTTGGTTATGCAGTGGGTCAATGATCCAAAGCTCTGTGGCATATACAGCCTGCAAAAGGCAAAAGATTTGAGCAAACGTAGAAAATTCCTACACGTGGCAAGTGTGTTGCTTATGCAGCAATGTGCCATGGATACATTAATTACTGTACTGCCCCAGAATGCCAGTGTGCTGTGGCCTCATGGGGCCTCATTCACTGTACTGTATGCACACGGAGCCATACACGCTGCGGGAGAGTAAAACAATCATTAGGAGCAGCTAAGAGCATCCATGTTTGATTGAACCCAGCATGCAACCACACTAAGTTCAGAGAACTCATTTAATTTAGCCTAAACGACAAAAAACGAGTTTAAGGCAAATAAATCAGATTTTTCCACCATTTAAGTAGGAAGTTAAATGAGACACATTATTGTTTATTGCTTTGTCTACTTATTTCATAAATGTAGAAAGTATTCTAGAGAAACCCCATTGTTTTATTTTAACTTGTAGCTTCAGCTTTTTGCCGCTGTCTCAACAGAGCTTTTACAAAATACAAACATTTTTACCTGAAAGACACCCAAGGGAGGAGAACCCTTATATCACCTGTACCATATTTCCATTATTAGCCACTAGAGAGCAGAACATCAGCAAAGAAGAACAGGAAGACTCCATGCTGCTGAGATGAGTCAGTATTTGTGTGTTAAATATGTCAAAACAGTTGCACATATTTCCTCTTTTTAACAACTCAAGACTGTCAATACAGAAACCCGAGGTTAATTAAATTTTCAGTTTACAGAGAACTCAATAACCTTGCTGTTCTTTAATAGGAAAAAGATGCTTTCAAGATGTTTCCTATCGACTATCACAGTGGTTTATGCAAAATTAAATCATATCTATGAATAAGTCCTAAACCCTGTAACAGGATGCACATTGTGGAAATACGCAGTGCTGGATAAACGACAGTATAATCCTGAAAAATGCAGAATAGCTTAAAAGGTAGCTGCTTCAGTCATTCAGCCCCCTGACAACAATGTGCTTCTGCTCTCCTCCTTGTGTGCCATGAATTGGGCACATCCACGACGACAGCAGCTTACATCGTGCTCGGCCACCAGCTCTGTGGCGATACCACATGTTACCATGGATACGGCACATACGTAAGAGGGTGTGTGAGAAAGATGGGGTGGAGAGTCGGTGCTGCACACTGGGAATGGGGGGTTGGGTTTTTACAGAAAGAGAAAGCTATCAGTCACTCAGGGTTTTAGGAGCTTCGGCACAGAGAAAGTGTCCTGTTCATTTTAAAACAGTGCTGCTGTATTCATAGCATAGATGAATGAGTTGGCAGATTGAAACGGAAGGATATGAGGCCCCATCATTTATTCTGGTTTGTATAATGCAAACCTTTGTGGGCAAACAGCTCAATCACAAGCACAGGCAACAATCCCTGAGGATTTATGATAAAATTCAACAGAGAAACCCATCAGCATAGAGGATTGTGATATTTCAATATAAAGTGTAAAGTTTTTAATGGTCCTCTAAACTTATCATCAACTTTGCCTTAAATTGTAACTCAAATGCTTTATAAAAAATATTTCAAGAAAAATTATTTGTATCTTTTGCATCAGTTTCCATTTCACACTTGTTTTTGATCATTCAGTGCAGTTTCCTCTGGGGTCATGAACTCTTGATGCTGCTGTAACATTACGGAGCCTTTATCTTTCTTCTGCTTCAGGTTCAGGGATGTGGTCATGACACATCCCCATTTTTTAATGAGTCTCTGCATCAGTGTTTTATTTCTCATCTTAATGAATATAAAACACTGAGCCTTAATGCTTACACACCTAACAAGTTAACCTATGGAACTACTACTAAAGTTACTTATCATTGACTAAATCGTGTTTCTTAATCTTATGCAATGCTATGTGGACATTTTCTCTGCATTAAGAAAGATTCACCTCCACATGAAAAATTCCTAGAAGCTCCAACAGCAGAACTGTCTGACCTATATTTTGATGAATTCAGCTTTTGACCATTTGAGGGCAGCGATGGAGTGTGTATACTCTCCAGCCCCTAATGGTCAGGTATAAATATGAGGAAACAAACATTAAATATGGTGATGTTACAGCAAAAATAATTTACTCTGCTAATATAGAGGGACTCTATATTTTACTCCCATTATGAATTAGACACACACATCACAGATGTAAAATGTAGAGTTCTAATGTAGAAGAACTCTACATTTTACTCTCTTCATTAAATACACACACACACACACACATTACAGAATCTACATCCAATTTGTTTTGAGATTAGAAACTTCATGACAGCATCTTTCCATAAAGTCTAAAAGGCTTTGAATATTGAAGCATGAAGAAGTTCAGTTTTATTCTCATACTAACTTTGATTTCTAAATAAAACCCATTATGATTTATTGTCAGGAAAGGTGCTTTAACTAAGGCAAAAATAACATAAAGCAAAACTATTTTTAATATGGTGTATTAATAGTCTCATCTCTGATCTTTGCTCCAGTTTAAATTACAGTATTAAACCACCAGTTCTAGCTCTTTATCTCTTTAAAATGCCAGAAGTAAATGGGAACACAGTGATCGCCCGGCATTTATCTTATAACCTATAACCTTTTGTACAGCAACTGCCTTCAAAGTGTTTTATCTGCTTGTTAATGCCATATTTTCTTTCACACATTTGGAGACTGTAAGGCTTTCTTCACTTTGAGGAAGTAATTCATCTCTGTTTCATATGTCTATAAAAGCTAAATTTGGCAGTGAGACACAGAACTCACACAAATGAAGGACATTCACGTCTGCCAGCCATTTTTGGTCTGTTTGGTGTGAAAATGACACAAAAAGCCATTGTGGTTCACTGCTGAACGCTCAATCTGGGAACTTACAGCAAATGTGAGACATGATGTGTAAGTAAGGCCATGATCATCCATGAAACTGAAAATGTAATGAATCTTAATTCCTCAAACTATTGTTAAAAACCAGCATAAATATTCATGCAGTTATCTAATTACATATCACAAAAATTATGTATAAATAAATAACTACAGACCACAGCAGTTGGTTGTATGGTGATAAATGACTGTACTTCCAAAACTAATGCATGGACATATAAAGTGCAATAAACAATTTCAGTTACCATTAACATTTTTAACAAACAGTGTAAGAAACCAATTACTTTTATCTGCAAATTCAGATTTAGTGTATTTTCTTTTGCATAACTATACAGCAGTATCACCACAATGCCTTTAAGACGATAATATTGGGACATTATATTTTGCTATCTATACGAGTCAATACACTTTGAAACCTAAGTAGTGGTAAATACCAGCAAAGGTGAAAGGCTTAGAAAACATTGGCCCTGAAAAGATATCTATGTCTGAATATGAAAGAATGTTTTGACCATTTTAGTCAGCTATCTTGCTCTTTGTTTTCCAAAGTTCTTTTAAGACTCTAGTGACTCACTTGATAAACTCCGATCAGGGCTAACACTGATCCTTTGAGCTCCACTAGTTTACACCCAGATTTCACAACTAGCTGACAATGAGGAAAGAGGAGAGAATCAACCAGCCTACTTGATAGATAAAGTCAAAGAACTGATTGAATGTCAGCTTCATGGCATTCAATCATATCTTCAGCTTAAATAGAGTTTAACAAATCATTATGTCCAATAGCCTCAACCCTCAACTTTGGAGTTGTGCTGCAGGAAGAGTCATAAATAATCAAAAAAAAACCTTTAGTAAGTTATACTGTGGCTTTGCATTTTAATAATTTAATGACATCATTTAATAAAATAATTGTCCATTACATAAATTAAACTTATTCATTTTGTGGTGAATTTAATTAATGACATAATGATGTATTTATTTATCTGACTTTGTACATTTTTAACCCCCTGGAACCAGACTGTGTTTTAATTAAACACTGAAAACACACTGGTGCATATATTTACACAACTTTGACTGCACAAGTTGTGGCTCGTTAATTCCACCGCGAGAGAAGTTGATAATTTATCAGGGAAGCATACTGCAAGCATTAACAGACTCTGATATCTGGTCTTGGAGATTGTGTGTGTGTGTGTGTGTGTGTGTGTGTGTGTGTGTGTGTGTGTGTGTGTGTGTGTGTGTGTGTGTGTGTGTGTGTATTTCCCCGCATTTGTGTGTGTAAGTTCTTAGGCTGTAATGGCACAGAAATCCCAATCAGAGGCACCAAACGGTGTGTGAAATGGCCAGAGTTCAGACAGCAGCCTGCTTGGAATGAATAATGCTTTAGCATTCATTACCCCAAGCAGTACGCACAAAAGTGTGAAGCTACAGGCTACAGAAGCTCCCTGTGTCTTAGAACTAAAAACCAAATGCAAATTTCCCCTTAAGCCTCCAAGTTAGTAATAAAAAGTTCCTTATCTCAGACTTTAAATGACCTTGGACAGGGATCATAAAACTTACTAACAGAATCAAACATATTTTTTATGCACATTATACAAAATTATCCTAAAGAAACTTGTTCATGTTCTGTCATTAAAAAATGAAAGATAATGTCAGGGGCCTTGAAATTATATTTTCTGTAAATTGGTGCTGTACTGTACAAATAAACTAATTTAAATTAAACTTGGGGCTTATATAAAACATTTATTTTGTTTAACTTCAACTAAACCGCTCATTCTCTCTTTTTCTAGTTTTAGAAGGGTGTCCTTCAGTGACCTAAAGGAACAGTAGATAGCACAAACTACACAAATGTGATACAAAGTTTATACAGAAAAAAAGGTAATCTCCAATAAAGACTATATGGAAAAACTAAATAATTCAGGTGTCTGGAGCAGCTTTTTCAAGCTTTACAAGCAAAAACTAAACAGTACTGCATATATTTTCTTCTAGCATTAATAATGCAATGGTAGCAAAGGACACCTTGTGCACGCCTTGGAGACTCTAAAATTTGACAGCCAATGAATGAGTAGAATTGACTTTGCCATTTACCAGGTCTGTGTCCTCATGGTAACCTCCTCACTAGCCTCAGCGTATCTGTGAACATTATGCAGGGAGGTCAAATGTGCAGCGAGGCAAACTGGATGTGAACATTAATGAAGCTAATTTTAGTCCGGTCACAC
>CAEGAF010061237.1:0-10923 GCA_903067075.1 Micropoecilia bifurca
GACCCCAGGCCACTGGAAGCAGGGTTTTGTATTGTTAAATGTTGGTGAATAAACACCCAGTGGGATTGCACCGTTTCTCTGCCTCAAGTCTCCTACTTCCTCCAGCCGCTAAGGGCCAGTCTAACAATTGCCAAACCCGAAAAGTGAAGGTCAACACCTCTAGGTCAGCCACTTTGTCACCTATATGGGTTTAATTCCCATAGCAACTGTAAACACAAATTACGCGAGCTCAAATCAGAAAGACATTCGACCAAATTTCAGCTTCAGAACAAAAATGTCCCAGATTAGAAAGTAGATACAGTTTGCCCCAATATCCAAACCAAAGGCTTTCATAGTACATTACTAATGGAAAACACATGGCTGCTGTCACCAAGAATTAAGAGGCACCTGTATTTTTTGTTTTTGATGATGATATTGCAGAAGAAGATGATATTGAAGAAGATCTTGAAGAAGATCTTGGTGTTCTTTTTAATTTGCTTGGCAATGTTGGTCTCTTACACACCACATATCGTTGAATCCCTGTGGCAATTAAACACATATGAGGTTCATTGTCTCCCAATGAGACCCGTTGCAGGCATCCAAAAGCAAAAAGGGAATGAAAAGTGTGTGTAAAAGACAACTGCTTGAAGTCTAAGTAGCAGGGGAGAGATTCATTGGGGAAGGCTCCTGGCCAAGCGCTCTTGGCAAAGAGAAAAAAGTTCACCCTGCTGGTCAGGCAATCCAGTTTGTAGATTTACAAAAGCTGCCTGGCTGCATCACAAAAGAGGCGCTTAGATTATAATTCTTTTTTCTCTTTTTTTTTTTTACAAAGAAAGAATGTCCCATTGGCCTCCCTGTTGGCGTGGATTTCTCCTGGATGCGGTGGAAGATTCAGCCCAGATAAATCCTTCTGAATCTGTCTTGGACTCACCGTTAAATTTTCTTCCTCGCAGTTTCCACATCCACAACACAACATGACCTCCATGTTCCCAGCAGCATGTTCCCGCCGGTGCACTTCCACACCGTCGGAGCTGGTTTCAAGCGTTCACATAGTGGTCACAGTTCCTGCAAAAGCACTAGTTACGTCAAGTTGTTGTCAAGCGATTCCTCTCCAAGGCACTGGTAGCCCGGGTCAGACCTTTAGGTCAGTCCCTCTGCTGGAGAGTTCAGGAAGCCACCAGGGAACGTTAAAATCAAGTGGTAATGAAAGTCTACTTACAGGATTATCCAGGTACAGAAGATTCATCGAATATGTGTCGTTTAGCCTGCTAAAGAACCTCCTGTTCTCAATATTTGTAGATGTCTGACTATTTTGTTTATTTTTATTCAGTTATGGTCCAATTCCGAATCGGGTGGGGTTTTAGTTTGTTCTTTTGTGCTTTCTATGGTTTTTGTTCCCAGGTGGTAATCAGATTCTTTCTCATTTCATCGCCCAAGATCTGCGACTGCCACTTTGTTTCAGCGGTTCTGCGACTGGAGCCTGCAGAACCGCAGCTTGACCTGCCACAACCACTGAGGACAATGAGCAGGTCTCTACGAACTCTACATCACTCACATTGCAATGCATCATCATGACCTCCTGTTTAATACTTGAAGTGCAAAACAGTCAGAACAAAAATAAATAATTTGCAAAAGAAGTAACATTTATTCTAAATTCAGGCGAGCCACTTAGCTATTTCCATATTTTGATTTTATTTGTACTTAGATATTTCAAAACAGGGAAATGAGGTAAGATTGATTTTACAATAAAGACGGTCATAGGGTGTTGTGCCAACAAACAAGGATGGAAACCAAACTTGTCATTTTATTGTAAACCTTTTGATGAGGGAAACAGATGGAGATGGACGGCAGCCCTGGGTGTATTTGTGGACTTGCTAGTGAACACTTTTCACAAGGTAAGATTAACTTTCATATACTTTATAAATAAGTAAAATTAATATGATGCAATAGAATACTGCCTTCTGGAGAAGATATGCATCTAAGCATTAGTACCCTTGGGAAAATTGCCTCAGCATCATGTAGCCTATTTCGTGATGCTGAGGATCGTGATGCGTTGCAATGTGAGTTCTTTACAAACATTCCTGTGCTTTAGGCCCATAGGATAACAGGGATATGACTGTGGGTGTGGGGAACATTAACGTCTGTCCAGGTGACCACAGGTGTTTGTGTTGTTGTCAAACTTACTGAAAAGTCTTCTACAGTAGCAGTAGTTGTTAACGATGATGAAATTGAACCCTGTATCCCCTCCTTGTTCTAAAATCCCCATATGTCCTTTGTTGCTTTCTCGCTTTTCTCCGGATCATCCAGGTGGCGATGGGATTGCATGAACAGTAACGATTGAAATCCCCACTCTGTCCGACAGACAGGAGCATGATGCTGATCACCGCTGGTCAAGCTGCATTATCCTCAGCCTCTCTGTGGCCCGTTAACTCCCCTGGCATTTTCCCTTTCCTCCCATGTCTCACAGCTGTGGTGGATACAGTCTGCTTATTTTTCCCCCCCTAAAAACTTAGCTTAACATTTAATGAATACATAAACCCTTAGCTGGAATTCTATAAATATGTCACTTACCTTGCCATTGCCTGTTCATTTCAAAACACGTAGAGTCGGGGAAACTCGTTACACATTGCATTCCGGATGAATTACTTGGCTCCGAGTGAAATTCTTCACAATAAATCTCAAGGTGGATTTGCAGACAATAAAACTCTGTGTTATGTTTTATGGCTGAACAAGTAACTGTTTTGTGGATAAAGGGAAAAATTCATTATGTTGTCAGTGTGTGTGCTTGATTTTTTTCACTAACACAGCAATCAATCTCTGTACTATTTGCGATATTTGACGACTCTATCCGTTACACTTAAAGAGACGTTTCTTAATTTTTTCCTTTTAGATGAACCAGATGTCCAAACAGTTCTCATCATGTGTGGAAAACTGCAGAGTGAAAAGATGAGACAAATAAGACTCACTGCAAGACTCCTACATGATCTTTCAGTGAAAACTAGAGTTTGGATTTTGACTTTGCATAATTTACTGCTTGATGAGAAACACAGATTTGTAGGGGGTCAATGAAAAAGCCAGTAGAACTCACTTTAAAAACAATTCAAAAAGAAGCTATCTAGCAAACCTTGTTATGAAATCTCTAAGTACTCGTTTTTACTCCGTATTCCGAACAAAACACCCAGCAAGTCATTAAAAACCAACCAGAATAGATCTCAGATATAAATATATCAGAATCAGCAGATCAAGCTTTTTAAAGATCAATGATTGGCTACAAAACTGCCATCGGTGCAGCAAGCTCTTCAAAAGTGTTTGTGGTGGCAAAGGGAGTTGGAGTATTCTGGTTTTACTTGAGAAGTGAAGAAAAAAACATTCTGTGATATAATCAATTGAATTTAAAGAATTTAGAAGGATATTGGATGATTTTCTTTCCTGGGAAAAAAAACCCAACCTATTCAACTTCTTTACACTAATTGTTTTTTTTGTTGTTTTTTTTAGTGCAAAGCAGAACAGATGTCAGACTCCTTGCTTGTGCACAACGTTGGCAAACAGCAGATTCTGCTTATGAATGCAGGATTTACAAGAGATATTTTCCTTGGATGGAAAAAAGATCTGTCCCTGTGTTTGTATTCTCATTTGGTTTTTATCGAGTTTGACCATGATTTTACACTATATACATGAGAAAGAGCAGATCAGACTGATTGTGCATTCAGATTAGTGGCAGAAAGATAGCAGTGTGGGAGCAGATTAACCATCTCACTAGAAAAAGTTTGGTCACGTGACAAAATAGCCACAGATAGTTTCTGACTGCCCTCTTTTTTGTAGTGTCTTTTTTTTTGGTAGGGTTGTGACAGGATAGGATGGTCAAGAAAACAGAAAGGAAGAAAAACGTATAACAAATTCTGTCGTCGTATAGAAGAACTTGTTTTCCAAATTTGATCCTGTAATGTTTGAATTGTCACAATATGAACTTTAACAAACGCATCGTTTTTTGGAAAATTTCTTTACAAAAAGACTCGATTTGCCGCTGCTTTTTATCACCAGCAATGCTAACGCAGGGATGGTTTGACTCTGATCTTAAATATTGTTTTTCATAAGCAGAACATCGAGTGAGTCTGCCTGACGTGATCAGAGATGAGGAACCTTCGACGCGTTTTCAGGCCGTTTAACTGCAGATAGTGACAACAACTGTTCCAGTTTCACCGCCTCTCAGGAATTAGCCAGCACCCCAGGCTGGGATGTGACGGCTGCTGCTCTCCCTGACTGTGTGAGCGTTCCCAGACGTTCCCGGCTCTTACTCCGTCTCTAGCTCTGTTCTCTCTTCGCAGTTTGATCAAAAGCAGCTCCTTATTTAAGTTTTCAAACCGTTAATATCACAGGAAGAAACAGGCTCATTCTTACTGAAAGCTGCCAGTAGACCAGAGCATGAATACCTCTGTCATTACTCGAAGGTAAATTTAAATTTGCAGTCATCAGCCAGCAGTTTTCTTTGGCTTATGAATCCATGTAAAAGCTCCAATGTGTGGTCTTCCACAGGGAGAACAGAACCTAAGTCAGAGGACAGATTTCATTACAGGCTAAAGCTGCTAGTGATAACTTTTATTTGTACAACCTGAACAGGAAAGTGCAGCAGATAGACACGGCACCCGACTCTGGGCCTTTGTAAAGTGAAAAAGGTTTTACACACACATTTCAGTATGTTTTTATAGAATTTTATGTGATCCATCAATACACGGTTTCCCCCAGAAAACATGCTGACCCTGATGGTAGGGACACTGGGACAGTCCACCAGCGGCCTAACATGTTTTCAGAAATTCAGAGGTGCATGAGCAGACATTAGAATTTGGAAATAATAGTGCGCGAGTCAACTATAGACCTAATCTGTCTTTACTGTCACTCTTACTTGTGCACAAAAACCCTATTTAAAATAAACACACAGTGCTTGGCCTGGTGGGAATGCAAGGAAAGCCTGATGACCCGCCAGGCTGCTAATACACCGAGGGAAACCTTGAAGTAGTCTGGACTGTTTCGCAGTGTGAAAGCAAACCGCACCAACTAAAATGTTGCAACTTTGGTCCCCTGTTGAAACGAGTCTAGCAGGTCACAGCAACAGCAATACGATGGCTGAGTGTCAGTGAAGAGTCGCATCAACACTAATTAAACACTAAACAAGAAAACGATATATTGGAAGTTTTTGTGGTGGTTTGTGCTGTAGGTTTCATGGAGAGGAGGGAACGGATCGCCCAAGAGGTAGAGCCCCTCACTGACCTTCAATCCCTCACTGACAGACTTAATGGGTTTATTAATGGAGTTGCAGGGCACAGATAGATGGCACTCGTCACCACTTAAAGCATTTGCTCCATATGTGTGAGCCCATCCAGCAGCCGTTGTCCTCTCGCTCAAAGAGGAAAAAAAGCTCCACAGCTTCTCCCGCCTTCTCGGCCATCGTCTCCGTGGGTCTCTCTGCGCTGATCAGATATCAGCCTGTAAATCTCAAGTAGTTTTAGCTCATTAAAGGGAAATAGCTCTATTTTCAGAGTATGTGACTTTATACTGTAACCCCAAACCACACGCACAGACACAAAGCCTCCCAATGCTCAGTATGGTTTCACTTATGCCTGTATGTTGTGATGAAGGCCATAAAGCAGTGGGGAAAACTTATGCACATATTATTTATGATAAAAAGGGCAGTATTCATATAAACCTGTACATATTTCAAGAGTACTGGGGATTTAATCCACACACTCTCCTACTGTGGGATTTGACAGCGTTTCTTTTTTTTCTCTCTCTTTCCCCCCACTGGGCTTTGGGTGTTATTCTAGAGGGCCTGGTCGTCTCGTTTTTCAGCAGCGGAAAGAAACATGGCTGTCCTCGGTTTTGAAGACCTTTCCAGAAACCCGCTCCAGCGTTTCAGCTCCGCCATGGTGTTGACAAACAGCAGTAACCACCCTGACCTTCACCGACCAGCTTCCCTTGGAGAGCAACCTAAACAAATGTTATTACTCCAGGCTCTATTAATATTCCGATATAAATAGTGAAAAGGCTGATTTGCGTCAGAACTTTGTGAGCTTTTTATGGTGTCGATGGTTCTGCAGCTGTCTGGAACAGTTGGAATGCAGAAACTTTAAAGAGGTTAAATGTCAGATTTCTGGAAACGCATTTGAACAGAGAGGCTAAAAGAGTGAAACATTGCTCGTGAAAGACACTCCAAAAGACCTAAAAAGATCACTGTACCACACTGAAACATGGTTCTGGCTACTTACCATCATTAATCTGAAACCACATTCAAGTAAACAAAGTTTTGCTTTCACAAAATGAGTTTGAAACTTTTAGAGTGGCCCAGAATTAAATTTGATAGAAAGTCTGTGGATTGACCTGAAGAGTGTTGTGTCTTCTTGTTACAACCATTACAGCTAGAAATTAATGATCAGGCCTGAAATCTGCTGGATTCATGCCTGAGCCTTCAGAAACTCATAAAGACAATTACAAATTCAGTCTTCTATCACCTGGAGAACATTTCCAGGACTCGAGGGCTAATGTCCTAATAAGATCTTGAGAAACTCTTCCATGGGTTTATCTTTAGTCACATTTACAGGTCTGCCTAAAAACAGCTGCAGCTGATCCAGAACACTGCCGCTTGCGTTCTCACTAAAACCAGGACAATAGAGCACATCACCACAGGTCATTATCAATATTATCCCATTCGTATATTTTTAGGCGTCTTTTCCACCAAACTGGTTCAAGTGGTTAACTGCTGTTATTGTCTATGGAGGACCAGTTCATTGTGTTTCCACTAAGTAAACTCTCTCAGCCCACCAAAGTTTGGTTCTGGTGTTAGTTTCTGTTTCGCCGCCAGAGGTTTTCAGTAACAATATCTGTTGAGTTTCCCATGAAAATGACCCAACCTTTCAGAGTTATGATCACTCTGTCACTTCATTTTCTGATTTGTTTCGTGATATGGTGCCCATCGTGATAGGAAATGTTCATCAAGTTGTGGGTGTATTTTTGGAAGACGCTGCTCTTGGAGGGTGTTTTGTTCCAACTCTTTGTTCGTGGCAGAATCAAGATCAAACCCTCTGGCTTGGATGAGAAACAACTGCACACATGGACTCCATCAGGATGCGTCACTGTTGGACGAACTCAGAACTGATGGTAACTTCCACCTTTCCTCCTCTGGACAAAGGGTTCGCCTGATGCGCTCAACGGTCAGAAGAAGAATTCATCAGAGAGATTAGCTTTGATTTTGAGCAATTTTCATGGTCAATTTCTTTTTTCTTCTTCTTCATATTGTGAACTTTTTACTGGAACCTGATACATGGAAACTTTTCCTTCAGTCTTTTGCTGTCCATCCATGTCCTTCCTGCAGAATTTCGGTTGATTCTCATTATTTATTTTGGGGGAAAAGTGTGTAATTTGATGTCCTTCTTGTTGCAAGATTGTTGTCCAAAAGTTTTTATCTCACAGGAAGAGCAGATGCACTGATACCAGTTGCTGCCTTTGAGATTTCAAAAATAAATGTTCTTAATGGAAACAACTCTTATTTTTTCATAAGCAGTTTTGGCTCTAATGTGAGGTGCATTTTTTTCTTTTCACATCACTGTGAAAAGATGTTGATGACAATCAACACCGGGTTGATGTTGATTGTCAACATCAACCAGGTGTTGACAATGTCTTATTATGTGAGTAAACTTATTTACGTGTGATTTTTATTGTGCTTCTTATTTGATGGAAGCAATGTTATTGTGAAACTGTTTTTTCAGCACCAGAAGAATAGTGGCAAAGTTCTGCGCACATTTGTGATGGAAATGCAGATGAAAACGGGTTTTGCTGTACAATTTTCTAAATTTGTAATAAATTCACAAATTCATCAGGGATTTTTGCACATTAAAATAAAGGAAAGGAGAACAAGTTATGTATCTTAACCCTTTCGTGCATGAATTATGATCCTTTGTGTTTTTTTAATTGATTTTCTTAAGGCATAAAAAAGATAGAAAAAAACTTGTAAATTATTTTTATTTTTTTAGGTGATCAATAGTAATTTTCTCCAAATACAAAGTTGTTATTTGAAAAATCCATCAGTAGTATTCATCAGATTATCTGATGTCACAATATTTTTTTTTACCTGCCAGAGTCATCTGCATTAGGAGGAGAGACCGGGTTGGTTGGCAGGCTTTTTGTCTGTGGGCCACATTGGATTTAACAAATTTCTTGCATTTGCAGCTGATGTCCAGCTGATGTCCAGATAGTGGATTTTATGATGCATTAGTGTCCACTTCAGTGGTCTGTGGTCATTTAGAACATAAAAATCTACAAGAAGCACAAGAAAATGGCTCTTAGATAGCTGTTCACTGTAGTGACCACTATGCATGAAGGGGTTGATAAAAAAAAGTATTTTAGCATACTGAATTTATATATTTTCATTGTTACAACACTATTATGAGATTATACTGAACTTTTTAAGATAGAGTAGCCCTAACCGTGATAAATAAAGTATTTTTTAATTGTCTATAATTTGTTTTCTTGGCTTCAAAAATCAACAGAAAAGGACTCAATCTTCCACTTATACCAGTGTTGTTCTATTGATCTGCCTCATTTGGTTGTTAACCATAAAGACTCGACTTTTTTTGGTGCATCCATGTGTAAGTTGCTACATTGTTCTGCGGTTGTTGTCTTTAGATTTGACCTTGAACATTCTTTCACTGCTGGCCCTTGACATGTATACCAAACTTCCTCTTTCTTGATCAGAAAATAACCCATTAGCATTATTCTCATTACAGGTTTAGCACTGAAATCAGACACAGAATCAAAGACTTTTGTAATGTGGATAATGACAGACAAAATGCTCTTGACGAGGCTTAGAAACACTTTTCTGCTTCTATTATGTCATTCCGCCTGACTATGGAAAAGCTCCTGATTTTTCTGGCCACCTTCATGCTGTGGAAATAAGCTTCTTTTACAGATTCTGACTTATTGTTTACTTTATAGACTAAAGGAAAAATAACTCTTCACTTCAGTTTCCTTCAAGATTTGTATTCTAGTTAAAAAAGCAGACAAACCTTCTAAAGGAAAATGTACAATGTTCACGTTGAGAAAAAAAACATTAAAAGCACAATTTTACTGGTTGAACAAAGACATTGTACTCAATAATTGCAATAAAATTGATATTTACCTTGATAGCACACAAGAGGGAGGCCAGTGTAACCCACTTCTATCTCTCTCAAGGCCCCACACAGGTTACAAAACCCTGTTGCTAAGCACTCTGGGAAATAGTTTTTGACCTTAAAACCCTCATTTGCTTACTTATTCTTAGAAATATGACAAAATTAATTAAAAATTTAACAACTTACTACTGCAAATATATCTTACATAAACTCACATTTAAGTTCAAACTATAAAACCTTCCAAGATTTCTTTAACTTTATTATCTAAAATTGACTTTTTTGAGCTTTACGTCATGTTATAATGTTATTCCCTCATCAAAAATTTACCTGGAGTGTTGCTTTCATTCTTTCATGCATGTCTGAGAAATCCTTTATTTCTCCACGTCAACCATTCAGCTGTGCAAAACGCTTGGGTGGCCCTAGCCCCGCCTTTGAGGTGCAGCTCCTCCTCTGAGCTGCAGTTTTCAACCTTCTGAGCTTCTGCCTCATAGATCAGCCCTCCACTGCAACTCTCCCACTCAGCTCCTTCAGACTAGCCAGCAGTAATTAGCAAACACCTAACAGAACTGCGCATCTGCTGAGCTCGTAATACAAGCTACTTCTCAGTGGAACGCTGGCAAAAACATCAATAAGGGGTTAATAGAGGATGTTGTAGGGATTTACTGGAGGTGGAGTTTCAAAAAGAGCAAGAATTTTTAGAGAGACAGAGGCCCAATTTTAAGGCGTTAAATTATGAAGCCAAATTGGCAATAGTAGATCAGACTCTAATTCTGAGAGCCAATCCAGCCACCTTATGGAGGAAGTTCATCTTAGCCACTTGTACGCAGGGTCTTGTTCATTCACTCATATCCATATTCCATGACCTTAATGTGTGGGTGAGACAAATTGGTAAACCAAACTCTTTGGCTCGGTCCTCTCTTCACCAGAACCGACAGAAGCCCTGGATGTACCTTTGTGTGCCAGCTATCTCTACAGGAAAATAAGAAACAGGACTGGAGACAAAAGGCAGACATTTTCTAGATCACCCCACACCGGAGAGAAGCTGCCAAGAATGCAGCTCTTGTTTTGAACAGATAAGGAGCCGATTTAAAACACTGAATGTGATTTAGAAATGGACTGAATGGCAACAGATTCATACAGAGACTGTCAGGAAAATGCTGCACCTTGATGAACACAGTAATTATTCTGGTACCTCAAAAACAAATGGAATGACTGCAGTGTTATCGGTGGTAGCTGTTTAAATATTGCTTTATTGATGTCATAAGGTTCAGTTAAGGGACATTCATTTCATTTTGTCCTTGCAGAGTTATATAGTTCAGAAAATAGTTTCATCTAACTCGACGTAGTCAATCCATAAATGCACACATACACTCAGAGGCCAATAGACATAACATGCATATTGTTGGATGGTGAGAAAGCAGCTGTAGAAAACCCATGGATGTGTGACCAATATGGCCCCACGCTCAGTTCTGACACAAGGGAGAGCAAACAACTCAAAAACCCAAAACGATCAAATTTAAAATGTTTTATTACAAACGGTCACTCTTCTTTAGCGACAATAAAACAGTCCTTTTCTTTTAAAATGAAAGAGTTCCATAAAAGGAAGTCACCAAATCCAGATGCTGGGTTCCACTTTTACTGCTCCAAATGAATGCGGTCCATCCACTTACTGATCCACAGCCGAGTTCCTCAATGCTCCATCACCGTCTGCTCTTCGGCGTGTCACGCCCCTTTTTAGCCGGACCCAGAGGCGCGGGCAGGTTCCCTTCTGCCCCGATCCTCTACA
>CAEGAF010061240.1:0-19249 GCA_903067075.1 Micropoecilia bifurca
GTTAGCACTGGAAGCACTGGGATAAGGTAGAAGAGCTTTTTCACAGCTCTTCTACCTTATCCCAGTGCTTCCAGTGCTAACTGCAGTAATACACCAGTCACTAACCACCAACATACCCGGCCAAGAATGATAATGCTAGTTAGAATAACAACTGATCACGGCGGATAAACAAGTTTTCCTGAAACTGCAAGTTGTTTCTCCACCGTTAGAACCTTTGTCAGTGCGTACACTAGCATGATTGACAGCACTAAAACCTTCCTCCTGGCACTGATTGGTTGCTTTTTTCCCCCAAAAAATATATTCATTAATTTTGTTTTTAAGAACAAAACATAACACAAAGCAAAAGTGCAGCAGTGCAGTCCGAAGGAGAAGCCAAAGAAAGTTACATGGTCGGCTTACATATTTTCATCATTTTATAGTCCAAGTCTGAGAGTTAATAAAGGCAAGATGGTGGACACATGTCCTTGACCATAGTCCAGAAAGGGTTTCCGTATGGATCCAGAACAAGAAACATCAAAGTTCAAGTGGAATATCCTACAAAATAATCTTCCTGCACCCCAAAAACAGTTTTGGGAATCCATTCCTTAAAATAATTAGTTGCTTCTGACCGGGAGTGGTGCAGTTCGTCAGCAGCGGTTCTCTAAAGAGGTGGAGGAGCTTCATGTTTTGTCACCACATTGTGGCAGTTTTAACAAATATGTCAAAAACATATTTTTGCTAAACAGTTACGTAGTGTAGCTAAGAGAATCTTTGCCCTAATATTAACCTGCTGTGTGTGACGGCGGCCAGTAGGGGGACCCGTCACCGTCTCCCTCCCTGCCCGCTCTCCTCTGTAACGAGTAGCTCTTTCCTCTCTTCTCCTTGCCCACAGTTCGCCTCCTCAGGGCTCTTTACTGTTTGGCTCTTGTGGTTTCTGATCTAGTGGCCTTTCTCAACTCAGTACCACCCTCTGTCCCCCCGTGGTGCCTCCCCCCTCCTGCCTTAGAGGTGAGCCCTGAGCCGCTGCCTCACCGCTCTAACCTGACCATGGCACGCCGAGTCATTTCATGCTGAAGATCTGCTCATTCAGGCTGCTAGAACCATCCACGTCTTCATCATCCTGCTCCACCTCCCCCTCCTCTCTCTCTCTCTGTCTCTCTGTCTCTCTCTCCCTCCCTACTGCAACACTTTACGTTTTGTTTGGACACTGGGCTGGGATCATCTTAACTGATCCATAGACCATCACAATTTAGTGACCGATGGTTTTATATTGGTGCCGCTTCACATGCAAGCTGGCACTGAATGTGTTTCTGCTGTGGGAAAATGTGTTTTTATGTGCCGAGTGTTTGTTTTTAATGGCCTTCCAGCTTGAAGTGGCAGCCTGTCAGCGCCCTCTGGTGGCTGAACGCCAACATCAAGAGGAGCCTGGAGTTCACAACAACTAGACTTATATTGGTAACACTTTATTTGAAGGGATGGGCATAAAACTGACATGACACTGTCATAAACATGACATATCACCTGTTATGAACATGAACGAGGCTTTATGAATGTTTATGACAGTTGTCATGAAGTGTCATTCGGTAAATAATGACAATTTTAATGCAAAGTTGCTTTAAAAGTTGCATTGAAAGTCAATTAAAATGCCAACTTTGTATAATTTTGTAAATAATGACAATTTAATGCAAAATTGGCATTTTTAATGGACTTTCAATACAACTTTTAAAGCAACTTTGCATTAAATTTGTCATCATTTACCGAATGTCACATCAGGCGTTGTCATGTTTATGACAGTGTCATGTCAGTCTTATGCCCATCCCTTCAAATAAAGTGTTACTCTTATTTTTAAACATGTAAAACAATAAAGCCTATAATTATAAATAGACGTGCTGCAACTAAACATTACATTAGTTATAGATTATTCTGATTAACCCTCCTATTATGTTGCGGGTCAATTTGACCCGTTAAAAAATACAAGTATTTTTTCTGCATGAAAAAATTTGACCCGTGGTCAATTTGACCCGCAACATAATAGGAGGGTTAATTGGATAAAAAAAATTGTCACATTCTGTATTACGGTCCTTTTATACAATATTACAACTACATTAGAAGATGAAAATGAATAAATAATTCAAATAGAAAAATTAACATTTCTTTAATATGCAGTAACTTAACATTCCTTTAGTGAACGTTTGATCATTTAGCAAATGATCGCCTTTATTCAGGTCTGTACTTGCGTTAATGATTAATTACTAAATTAGTAGACAATAATTTCAATAATTAGCCCTAATAAATAGTTTAATTTAACCGTCCATGTTGGCATGTTTGGTTACGTCTAAAAAGGGATTCCTGGACGCCTCAGCTAAATGTGGTACCATGTGGTCCAACATGACTTGTGTTTTTTGCATCACGCAGGTCACAACCTGATATTGCCACTTGCACAAACCACGAAGACAACAGGAAGTGGTGGGAGGGTGATGGATTTTTAAATAGACTTATTACGTGAACATACGTGTTCATGCAAGGGAAACACAGCAACTGTGAAATTATGTCTTTTTGACATTAGCAAAATGTCAAACTAACAAAGTTTTGTGCACATTTGTAACAAAGATGGAGCTAATGGCCCAAACTACGACAGAGTAGCTGCAGAAGAAAAACTTAGGAGTGCAACAACCAATCACCTCCTGGAGGAACTGCTGTGGTGGGAGATCAAGTCTGTGAACGAAACAACACAGGACACAACATCTGAGCTAAATTTCTTCCATAATGATGGAAGAAAACGGATAAATTAATTAAATAGAACTGCTTTTAGTAATCGCTGTTAAACGGTGTTAGTTTTTGCTTCAATTCTATTCCTTTTTAACTTAACCTATGAGTTACCTCAGACCTCAACACTGTGCATTTTGACTTGTTGTTTCAGTTCTTCTTGAATTATTACACCAGCAGTTAACTTGACAGAGTCCAGCTGTGTCACATCTCATCCTCACCCACAGGCTGGCGCTCTCTGTGTTTATGTTCCTCTGTGGTTCCCTTCTCTCTCGTTCACTTTTCCGTCTCTGGCCGTAGGACGACATGCACAGAGTGATTGACCAGCAGCTGATGGACAAGCACCAGGACGAGTGGCGCTCGGTCCACGCCGCGCTGTCCGGGTCGTCCAGGAGTCAGTCCCCGAGGCGAGTCCGCCGCGTCTCTGAGCGGGACAAGAGACTTTTCTCTTTTTTCAAAAAGAACTGAGCCCTTAAAGCACAGCAGACACACAGAGACAGATGCAGGTGAGGGAGTGTGTGAGTAAACAGCTCAGCCAAAGACAGGTGCTGATGTTGGGGGGGATGTGAGGGGGGTTCAGATCATTTTGCACTTTATCTGTCCCATTGCTCTGCTCCTTACGGAAAGGAAATGAATGAAGGTAAAAAAAAAATTAAAAAAAATCAACACTTCCCCAGAGGCTTTGGCTCAGCAATCCACCCTAAAGAGGGCTTTGCTTTCTGGTCTAACAGGACAGGACAGGGTCACAAAGTTTACCTCCACAGAGGAAGGTTTCCTTGTAGTGCCTACAAAACCCACTGCCAACTCTGTAGAGGTGGAAAACAATGTTAAAGGTACAGCATGTACAGTATGAATCTGTTATCAGGCCGAGGAGTCTGGGGAGAGGCAGACGTTTGAAGTATTAAGGTAGAGCTCAGAGTGTAAAGAGAAGTTCTGGTTTATTCATGTGTCAGGGGACAAAGACGGAGCCAGGCGTGGTCAACACAACCGGAACAGGTCAATTCCCAAATGGAAGAATATAAATGGAGGGGATGATTTACGGGCACTGTAAATCATCCCCTCAGGTCACCATGGACAGACTGGTGACCTGTCCATGGTGATGCCGCCTCTGGCCCGTTGACCACTGGAGATGGGCACCAGCACCCTTCCTGACCCCACTGGGGACAAGAGTGTATGATAACGGATGGATAGACAGACGTATGGGCATTTTAAAAATGCAGTTCTAAAAATGTAAATAAAAAAAAAAATGAAAAAAAATTGAAGAAACTTCTGACCACCTTAACTACTGTAGCTAGTTGCTTTGATCGCAGTAGATCTCAGACTGAGTTTCTAAGTGCAACAACTTTATATGTATTATTTATATTTTAAAAACAGCCAGCCTGAAAAAAAGCAGCCAGTTCTCCTTTATCTGCTA
Organism: Micropoecilia bifurca; assembly: GCA_903067075.1. Classification (NCBI taxonomy): domain Eukaryota; kingdom Metazoa; phylum Chordata; class Actinopteri; order Cyprinodontiformes; family Poeciliidae; genus Micropoecilia; species Micropoecilia bifurca. The sequence goes on from CAEGAF010061240.1 coordinate 4,160, forward strand.
AGTTCAGAGGGTCTGTTGAGAAACGCTTCCTGGACTGTGTGGAGGTTTTATAGTTTGTGATTATTGGTTTGCAATTATTCAATTATTGCAATTATTGGTTCTTACAATTATTGTTTAATTTCTAAGGTAGCTCTGGTGTCAGATAATCTAAATCAATCTTGGGGAATAATTTAAATTTAAGATTTACAACACCTTGATTAGCGTTCATAGCCGGGGCTGAACTCAGGTGTTACACCAACAACTATAGCTAAAATTCTACATTTCAATCATTGTGAGCCACATGAGACGTGAGGTGAACAAGGTTGTGAGAAGTTAGTCCTGTGGAGAGGCTGGGATTTCCTTCTGACTGGTTTGGTGCCAGTTTTGTTGAAAATTTCACAAATTGTAATACATTATTTTTAATTTGTGTTTTAACAATTTTATTGTAAACTCCAGGGAGTCGTTAGCCATACTAACCCATCTAAACCGGTCAACAGCCCAAGAGGAACATGGAGCCATGCAGCCAGCCTCATGGCGAAATTCTCCAGCCTGTTATAGTTTCTTTGGGAACCTAAATCATTTTTTTACTTTAATTTCTTAGTTCTTTGAAACATTCATCTTAAATAGGATTGGGTTGAAGCAACAAAAGGAAAACTAAATAAAACTAACTAAATAAAAAAAGACCTCAAGAAACTGTCCATCCTCGTCCCTGACAGATGAATAAACCTCAGTGGTTTTGGAAGAACTCCTTAAATCTATCTTAATGGTATTATTGTCCTACTGCTCACATCATGGACATCATTTGAAGAAAAAGCACTGCTCAGTGTTGTCTCTGTGATGTCAGTCATCTTCCTAGTTGACCAAATTTCTTGTTTACATCAGGTTTAGAAGAGGTTAAGATTTATTATATGAACAATAACTATGAATCCCACCGGTTCAAAGCATGTCAGTTTACCACAGCTGTCGGCTTTCAACATGACCGTTTGCATTCACTCCTACAGGAGATGGTCTACCTCCATTCTTCTCGCTTCAATATTTCACAAGCACTTTGATTTCTTAGCTTGCGGGCTTCCATACTTGGGGGACATTTCTGACTCTGCTGGCGAAACACAACGAGGCGAGTTCAGATCTTTGGATGATTTTCTGTGTGGCACATTAATGTCTGATGTCTGTGTGTGTTTGAGCTCGTGTTTAATGAAGCTGTGCAAACCTATGCAGGTGTCATCACGTCATCTCAGCTGGTTGTTGGGAAGGATCAACCCAAAGAATGATTTTTTTTTATAAAAATGACAAATAGGTTTGGATAATATATTTATAAGAAAAAGCATACTTTTTTGACAGAAAATCTTTTTGTAGAAAGACATATCTGTACAATGTTTTTGTCGACTGTTTTTCTGTCTTGTGAACTGAAACTCCTTTGATGGAACGAAGCATCTTTTGGTTTCTTTTTCTTTCCTCTTGTTGTTTGGTGTCACACAGTGAGAGAAATTTCATAAATTAAAATTATTTATTCAAATTCTTTATCTATATGATGCAATTTACTGGACCTAAACACACGATTCTAAAATGTCTGCACTTAAATTATCTAAGAGAAGAAACAGATTTATATATTATTCTATTTTTTTTTACGGAAGTGTCCAACTGCCCAAGCTAGTGAATAAATACAGGAGCAGCATCCCACTAAAAGAAGAAACCTTCTGCTATAATGAGAAACTTTCATATTTCATTTTAACGATACTGTTCCTGTATTTATTTATTTCCTTCTTCTGCCAGTAAAATGCTTCTGCGTGTAAACAGATGTTTAGCAAGAGTTAGCTTAGCTTAATTTGTCTTATTTTAGCAAAGACTGGTATTTAGAGTACGCAGCTAGCTAAAGTTTATATTTTAGCATCACTGTGAATGTTACCACCCACCTTCAAATCTATCGAGCTACAGGGATAGAGCCTAACTAGCTGTGTCCCTGGTTTTAGAGATGATAGCCTAGCTTATTTAAAAACAAGAGATTAAATGGCATGAATAAACAACCCTAAAAGTCAAGTATGCTAATGTCAAGTATGCTAATGTGTAGTAATCTGTTATTGGTAATGACTTAAAATGAAAAGAACTGGGACTGAGGTTCTGTTCAAAATGTATGAGCAGTTAATATCTTGATTGCAGTACATAATTATCTTCATCTGGCATAAATTGAGACCAGCTAATCGTAGAGCCTGAAGCTAACGGCTAGTCTGAGAAGAGCCAAGCCCAAAGCTAACTTGTACCTCTGTGCGACTCTCTATTCAACTACAAGAAATTTAAAGTGATTTTGGTCATATTTTTTTATAAACTGTCACCATTGCATTGGATGGTTTAAGTCTTTAAAGGGAAATGGAGGTTGGAGGCTGTGCAACACCAACTGTTTTCCTCTGTGAAACATGCTGAGAATGGCGCACATGAAGCATTTATACACACCTACCTAATAGAAAATGAAGGCATCAAAGTTAAAATGATGTCCACTGAAACCTTTGTGTTTGTTTTCATATATCAGACAGTTATACTGACAGGAAATATTTCCATGTTTCACTCTTGAGTAGTCAGGAAGATTTTTATCGCTTCAACAATTCCTACCTCCATAATCCATGTATATAATCTACATAATTTTGTTTGTAAATAAATATCTGAGCCCAACATGACAATGATTAACAGGCTCAAATGATAAAATTTGCATAAACCTTCATGTTTTTTAAGTAAAATTACTTTTAAGATGTCAGAATTTCACTTTAATTTTGGCTCTTCTTGGCTGCCTCCAGGATCAGCTGGATGTTTTAGTAAATGAAGACACAGAAATTCTTATGTACTGTATGCAGGAATTAAGGTAAGATATTAACAACTTGAAAACATATAACTTCAACAATCAACAGTCCCTGTAAGAGCCATTTAAAGAGACAACAGTTTAGAAAGTGAACCAGTAGATTATTTCCAGGCCTTAGTCAGACTAGTGAATAATTACTTTTACTGTAATCATTTTCTTACATAAGATAGACTTGATTAGTTATTTTTATCAATATTGTCCTGATAGAACAGCTTACTCCATAAATTACATAGCAAAAGGAGATGCTTTTTCTCTTTAAGGTAAACCAAATTGGCACAATCAGCCCAATAAAAAAAAATTGTAACCTCAAACATCAGTTTATAACATAATAATACTGGCCAGCAGAAAGGATCACAATCAGTGTTTTTATGTTACCAATAATCACATTAGCCAACATATTGGAGTCAGAACTGGGACAAGAACTAAACTTCAGTTTCTTTGTTTTGTTTTTATTTTTTTTATGTCACATCTTACAGAAAAAAGAAGAAAAAAAATTGTTTGATTCTGTTGACTTTATTTTGATGTAAATGCTGTCTGTATTTTTCTGTTTGAATTTGTCTGACTCTGCAGCCTGAATGAATTCTTTCCCTCACATCTGAAAACATGTCCAGCGTCTGTGTGTGTCTGGCTGGACGTCCTGATGCCGGCCGCCATATGTTGAAGTGTGTGTTGCAGTGGGAAACACAGATCCCGTTGAGTGTGTTTGTGTTACTTGTCTCTCCCTCTGTCCAAAGTCGTTTTCTAATTTAGTGCTTTCGGTGGGATCACTGTACTCCATGCGAGTGCTTCCATTCACCACTGACTGACGGCACTGTTTTAGTTACAAAATACTTCAAACTATTCAAAAATATTTATCATGCAATTTTCTTAGCATCCTTGTTTTTGTACGAATAAACTCTTTACAATCCTGGTGTCTCGGTCTCTTTGAGTTTGAAGCTCTCGTGTTTGTGGTTCCCACAGTTGGACCAAAGGAGCAGCTGATCCGTTTAATCATTCTGCTCAATTACAACAACAGTGCATCAGATATAAACAGCACTTTGAATATACTGTACAAATTGTTGCTGATTAAAAATTTGTAAAATAAATAAAGTCTCTGGAAGGACAAAAAAAACTATTTGTAGTTTTGAGTAAAGCCTTTCCTCCAATATTTCATGTAAGGGTCCAGATTCAGTGGACATTTTCATCCAATGCTGTTGACAACCATCATTTCCTAAACTTTACTAAGTGTCATATTACAAACTTTACTGTATTTTATTAGGATTTTATGTGACAGTGGAAAATATGACTTAATTAGAAAAAAACAAATAAAGTTGTCAAAAATAATCCTCTAGATGAATGAAGCACTTACTGCTATATTTCTTGCTTAAAAAATGGCCCACGTTTTTTTTTTTTTTTGCCAAAAGTGATCAATGTTTTTGTCTAAATGATCTTTTAGAGAAAAAAAAGACGTGATTATTTTTTTGCTCCTCCCAAAAAAAAAAAGCCATTATTTTAGAAAGGTGACAAAGTTAGTCATATCAATATATTTAGTGCACTATTTATTAAGCTGTAATTATTTTTGCTTTCGCTAGGCTTCAAATCAAACTTCACACCATTTCAGATAAAACAAAAACAGATTGCTAAAATGAACTCGGGACCAAAATCAATCATTATGTGTCAAATATTTATTTCTTTAAAACGTTTATTACTGATTTAATTCATGTAGGGAAAACTGAATAGTACATCTTTATTTCTCCAGTGTACAGCGAACCACAGCTGACGAGTGTCGTTTCATGACCTCAGCACACGAGGCATGTGCAGCACATGCACGATTTGGTGCGCCAATCATGTGTGCATCTTCTATATTGAATATAAACACACATTTGTATATATACACTATACACCATGTGTGCACTACATACACACGGTAGAGAGAAATCAAAGTGTGGGCTTTCTGATACCTGTTGGCGTGAACCACCAGAACCCGCTCAGAGTATTTCCTCTTCCATCTGCAGTAAAGCTCTCCCAATAAAAATAACAATAAATGTCAGTAATAGATGCTGATGGGAAAACATGAGTCAGGTCCAGACGCAGGGGATCTAGTGCTGCTGCTCGTTCTGCCATGTTGTCACCATGGACACCAAAAACTGACTGACTGCTAATACTCAAACAGGTGGAGGCGGGGGGATGGGGCTGGTGATCAAAACATGACATTAATCACTGTTGATGGCGAGAACACAGTCAGTTCTCGTTAGCTTTTACCAAAAAAGAAAAAGAAAATCTGCAAAACAAAGAGTTACATGTCCAAAAAAAAATAATAAAAAATCAAAATAAGATTAAAACAGAACAGAAAAAAAGCAAGAGGAACCCCAGTCTGGAGGAGAGGACACAGCGATGGTGGGTTTCTTCTTGCAGACGGTGAGTCAGTCGCTGTGAGGTGCTGATATGTTGGCGATGAGGGAATACAAGGCTGGTGGCAGCAACAAGAAGAAGATAAAGAGGAAGAAGATGAAGAAGAGAGGGAGGGAGCATTTCCTGAGGACTCAACAGGGTCCCATCAGATGCCGAGTCACCCTGTATCCTGGCCAGCCGACGGCCACTATGGCAACAGTCCAATGAGAGGCTCTGCCGAGCTAATATGTTTATATAGATTTTCTTTGTTTTATAATATTGGCAGTATTTTTGTTTCTTTAATAAAAAAAAAGTTTGAAGCAAAACAGAAGGGGAAGTAAGACTGCAGTGAACAGTGCAATGGGAGCTGTGGGTTGGTTCACCTGCTTCACCTGCTGCCGGAGAAAATAAACACAAAAACAATGGAAAAAATGAGATCAGTTAACATTGGCTCAGCGCTACTGGAAGTTAGGTGATTAAGGAAGGGGAAGCTTGGCAAAATACAGAGAGAAAAAACAACATGAGAAAACACCAGTTCAGTCCTTTAGGTTAACTGCTAAGTGTGCTAATCGACTTCATCGTTGGGCTTGTTTCCCCCGACAACGAAACTGAGAAGTTCATGATCTGTTGGCCATGCGGGCGGATGAAATGTACGCACTTTTAAACACATGAGGAGTTCTTTCTTTCTTTCTTTTGCAGCCATGCGCAAAGTCCTCGCTCCGCCGACGGGGAAGAAAAAAACCTAATTAAATGTCAAAGTCTAAAGGAAACCAGTCCTCCCCCCTCAGGTGCGGAGCGTCCTGTGTGCGGCGGAACGGGAAGGAGAGATGAGATGCTGATAGGAGGGCAAGACGGGGGGCGCAGGATGCAGACGGAAATCTGAGCTTTATGTCCGTCAGACGTCAGCTTCAGATTCTTCACCAGAAACGAGGAGCTCAGGTCAAACAGTGCTTATCTGATGCCTTCCAAATAAAACCTGATCTGACGTTTCATAAAAATCTGTACAAATTCTTTTTTTTTTTTTTCCTTTTCTGTTTTTTAAAGTCTTCATGATTAGTTTGTCCAAAGGGGACAATATTTCCATTTATTTTATTTGTATTTCTTTTACTGTATATTCATTAAATCTTTATCTGCTCTTTAATTTAGATGCCGAGTCCCATGGTGTGGTGTGTGAGTGTGTGGAGAGGAGATGCCTCCAGCTGTTCACCGCTCGCTTTCGCTAGCAGCACTTTTTCTTCCGTTTACTGTTCCGGGTCAGTTTGACCACGTCGTTCTGTTGCTGCTGCTGCTGCTTGGCTAGAACCTCCTTCTTGGCTTTTAGCACCAGCTCTGTGATGCAGTTGAACATCTGCAAAGCAATAACAAGACAATTACAATGTGTTTGGAAGACTTGCTTTTTTTTTCCATTTTGGAAAGAGGCTGATGCAATAACGCTGGATTTATTTGAAATTAATAAATTCCACGATCACAGTGATCAAAAGATCCCCACTTGTTTATTTGTGCCCGGGCATAATTGTGAGTTTCTTGCAAATGTCTTGCAAAAATGGTTAAAACCTTTGGGTTTCAGTCAGTGCTACCTCCCACCTGCAGGTAGCAGTATGTCTTACTTCTACTACTCAGCCTGACATTAAGTTAAAAGTGTGACTTCCAGTGAGAATTCCAGCCGATTCTTCCAACTTGGACGTTTTAATTTCCCATTTCCAACCACAACTGGAACGCATTAACAGTGCATGATCAATACGTAAATCAAAGTATGTCTGATCAGAGTAAATCAAATAAACAAAAAAGATCTTTTTTTGAGGAATCAAAATGTTTGTTTTTATGCTTGTTGTCTTTTTTCTGTAAAATTGCAAATATTTCTAATGTAACTGCATAAAAGTCAGTGAGTTTGATAGTAAAAAAAAAAATCACAAAAATAATCATGGAAGTCTGGAAGGCCTGATTAATACAACACAAAAATATAAAACAATGTTCAAATTTTATATGACAAACCAACACAAACAGATTAAAGGAGGCTGGGAAAACAGTGTCTTCAGTCAATATTTCTGAATTGAATTGTGAATGTGAAAATCATGCATAAACATATATTTCACATATAAAGGAAGCAAATATTTTATTCAATCACTTTACTCCGATACCCCTAAATACAAGGCAATGCAAGCTTCAGTAGTCTTCTAATTAGGAAACAGAATAGATGTTCCTCAGAAAAACACTCAATGTGCCAAAAGCTTGGTGAATATAAAACATACATAGGGCTACAGAGTTGATGTTGGTCTGATTTGACAGGCCAGTTAGTGAGAAGCATGGCCTTATATGTGGCCTTTGTATTATAAACTCAAATATTACAGCTGGAGTTGGACTGATTAGAGTTTTTTAAAAGATTGATTACCAATCTTTTAAAAGGCTGAACTCTCCTGATTTTGGCCGATGTTTTTGTCGGAAAAGTTGCTAAATACAGTGACAATTGTTAAGTTGGCAACAGTGGAGAAACTGCTGAGACGAGATGAAAACAGTCCAGTCAAAGTCCAGGGCTAAATACAACTGACAATCGGACTATTGTATATAAGAAGAATGGAGAAAAATGTAAATGTTTGGATGTAAAAAGCTGGTAGATACGCTAAGGTGAAACTGAATCCTGCCTTTTGGGTTTTTATTTGTTAAAGACTTTGGAAATCAAAACAGTTGTGATCTCCAGTAAAATGCATCGTTTCTGTCATGTGGGAGAAGAAGCTGCCTCACCTCTTCAACGTTGATATTTTCTTTCGCGCTCGTCTCAAACAGGCTGATTCCCATCTGTTCTGCAAACTTCTGCGCGTCGGTCGTCTCGACCACCTTGGAGTTGGGGTCGTCGTTCTTGTTTCCCACTGAAATGAGGAAACGCATCACAGGTTCTGACCGTCTCGCTGCATTCAGCCCGGCGCTACAACGAGACCCACCTAATATTCGGCAGACGTCGTCACAGTTCTGGTTGATTTCATGTAACCATCGTTTGACGTTGACGAAGGACTCGGCGCTCGTGACGTCGTAGACAACTATGACCCCATGTGTTCCTCTGTAATATCTGGAGGAGGGAAAACATAATATTTGTGTCAGCACCTTGTAGTTTGGAAGGTGTTGGACACATAAACATGTGAGAGACAATTAGTGATTCAGCAAATAGAATCAATACATAAAGACAAAGCACAAATTAGAAAGTTCCCCTGGCTAATTATAGGTTCACCAGGTGCAGTTTTCTAGCCAATCTTTAAGATTCCAATTTTAACCAATACCAATTTTTTTGGTCTGAAAAGTTGTTAAGTATAGCAACAACAGAGCTAAGTTGGCAACAAAGGAGATACTATTGTTAACATCAGACATGTCGATTGGTTCTGGTCTGGATCACCAGAAGACCTGAGAAGTTCTGGGAGATTGATACAACATCAGATCTCTAAAGTATTGTAATGCTGGGCCGTTCAGTGATTTATAAACTAAAGGAAGTATTCTAAAGTCTGAGCTACAGGGAGCCAGTGGAAGGAAAAAATAAACCTTTCCACCCCCAGACCTAAATCTTAAAGAAATATTTAGTTGAGCAGATTGTTTTCCAGAAGACAAAGCTGGCAGTCTTTTTTTTAATTGTAGTTGGTGTCCAGGAGATGGGGACAAATCTCAGTTTTGAATGTAATCAACCTGTAATTTCAATAAAAAGGTTAAAAGAGCCAATCCTTGTTAGCCAACTGCAGCCTCAATAATTAGTTTGGTTATAAGTCTGATATTTAGGTGAAGTGTTGAGAGAGAGGGAGCATCAAAGACACACAAAGAAGCTTTTCTCAGTCTTCCTGTTCGGTGTGACTGGATGGGGATTCATTCTGCTGTGTTAGCCAATTTTGTCCCAAATGTCCAACAGTAAAAGGACATCAGGTGGGCGGACACGCGCACACACACGCACGCACGCACGCACGCACGCACGCACGCACGCACGCACGCACGCACGCACGCACGCACACACGCACGCAGGCTAAACTTGATGCTACCTTTTCTCCAGAAAAAAAAAGCATTTCACAAAGCTGAACCCCTTTATTCAGTAACTTGTTACTTATATTCCTCAGAATATTTATTACATTTTTACATCTCAGAAAACATCAAGGTTCTAACTGTTCACTACTCTATTGCCTCTGCAGGTTGTGATCCCAGAAGGTCGTAGCCCAACAATCCAAGTCCACAGCAAAATTCATTTAGGATGTAATGAGGTGCAACAACACTCCACTTCAGTGCCAGTAACAATCAGCCTGAACAGGCATCGTGTTCTGCACAGGGATTCCTGGAGGTCTGGTAAACTGGGACCGTTTTCCTCCTCACTGGCTGAAACATCCACACCACCTCATGACTTTATTCCTCCAGGAAGAGTTGACTTTCTGCTTGTCCTCGATGCAGTGGTCCATCTACGTCTTACTAGCTGGTTTGAGCTAACTGCAGCGTGTCCCTGCTAAACTCACAAAGGGACATGAAATCAGCTCTGGTTCAAGCTTGTGGTGACTCTGTTGGATCACATTCACATCATAAATGATCGGCTCTAGAGTTTTAATCGTGCTGAGGCCACCTCCTTCTTGGTACAGTTGTTTTGGTCTGTGTGATTCAATCACACAGTACAAGCATGATTGACAGCATCAAGACTCTCTTCTGCAGCTTTAAGTGAAAATGCCTTAAGAATTGAGATTTTAAGTTACATTACTGCACTTAAAACGACTAGAAAACAGCCAGAAACCTCAGATCAGTGCAAATCTTTGCTTTAACAAAATGCCATTATAAAAACTCTTACAAATTCAGCAAGAGGTGTGGAGAGTGAAATAGCGGAAGCTGAAACCAGGAAAAACACTGAGGCATTCTCCAACCATGACAACACGAACGTGACAGAGCAGAAGTATAAAGCCTGTGATCCATGAAGATAAAATCTGACGGAGCCTGTTTTGCCTTCTGTGTGGTAAATGGACTGAACCTGCACTGCTTGACTAAACAAATACACACAGACTCATCTGCAGTCCTGGTGTGTATACATTCAGACCCTGACACACAGATTTTAGGCAACTTGAAGTAGTACTTCAACATGCATCGCTTCCAGCAAAGACGATGCTGGAAACCTACAAGAATACGAAGGTGACCAACTGAGTCACAGTGTGTATGTTCATTTGGTAGCAAGTCTTCATCTGAAAGGTTTGCAGCCTGCTGAGAACTGATGGGGCCTTGATACTAATGGGATGAATTCAAACAAAAATAACCCCCAAAAAATGCACTTCCTGGCATTACTTTCTCTACAGCCATGTCTTGTGTAGAGGCCTTGATTCTGTATCCTTATAGCAACATGAAGAACATCAGTTTTTAACACTCATCTGCTTAAATGTCACCTAGATGACTTTGTTCCACAACATTTTAAAGAGCAGTATTATGTAAAAAATTTACATTCTTGTTATTCAAGCTACTGAGTTTCCGCCTCATAGAGCTCCTATCGCCCCACTCAGCTCCTTCAGACTAGCCAGCAGCAATTAGCAAACACCTGGTGGAACCGAGCATCAGCTGAGCTCATTACAGGAGTTACTCCTCAGTGCAACGCTGGAAAAATACTGCTAAAGGTTAATAGTGGAGTGATGTGATGGCTTCCTGGGGGCAGAGTTTCAGAAAGAGCAGGAGCTTCTTAAAGAGACAGGCCCAATTTCAAGGCATTAAATTACAAAGTCAAATACGATATAAACAGCATTTTTATAACCAAAATTAACAGTTACTTGACTGTGCTATAAAATGCTACTATATGTCTATAGTGACCCTTTAATATAATACAAATCCATTATAGTCTTTATGGTCTTAAACTGACATGTAATGTGTAGGGAATCAACACCACAAGCCTTTATAGAGGTAGATAATAATACCATTAATTAAATATTTTCACCAAAGTCTGAACAGTGTTAAATAAATATTGCCCAAACCTAGTGTCAACTTGTTTAAATCACAAAGTTCATGGTTTCAGTTTCATAGGAGACACAGGCTCTCTGACAAGAGATATTCAGGTAGGCAACAGCAACAAAACACTGAACACATTGTGCGAGGAAAAGACGTCTACCATCGACATCATTTCCAAGGGAACGTTAATCGCTTGAGATGTTTTGGATGCTTTGCCTTCCTGAGCTCATTCTGCCGGACTGAGGAATTGATGCGGTCCTGCAGCAGTGAAGTCACTGGAGTTCAGTTTGCTGTCTGATTATTCAAATTAATGGAGAATTAAATTGCTCTCACTTAACACTGCAGCTCAAAGACGCGCTGATGATTCATCTGGGGTGGATATTGGGGTGGGGGGTGTAGTGACAGGAAAGTGTGATGTTCACTCCTAACTCACCCTTACCAACTTTAAAAACAAAGTGTACTTATATAGGGCACAATCGTCTATAAGCCATAGTTGTCCACGCTGCGCGTATCTTGAGGTCAGGCTTGCTGTGGGCCGCAATGAATTCATGTTTTCCTTAGAAACGTTCACACACCAGATAGAGATACTAGATCTTTCACCATAACTAATTTTGCTGTATGATAAATTGTCCCAGAATTTACTGCGATAAACGTTAATATTGTTGTTTTGAGACCATTTTCAAATAACTTAATAGTAATGGCATAATAATGGAAGAACATATTCTCCAAGGTCAATAAACTTTAAATCCTAATGATCATTTAAATACTGCAACTGGAAAACATTTTAAATATCTCAAATAAATCGAAACAGAAGCAATAAAATGGATTATAAACTCTCCATAAAGAATATTGTTCTTCTACTTCAAAAAAAGGGGGCAAAACACAAAACTGAGAATTTTTGTCATCCATTTTTTGGTAGAAAGAGAGAAAAGAGAAAAACGATAAATCATGCAAAGGAAAATTATTAAGCTACATATTGATTAATTGATTTACTGCTTATTGCGACAGGCCTAATTGACACTCAGTTCTGATTTTTTGAATCAAGTATTGCCGTAATGATTTCAAGAAATCCATGGTTTTTTCTGTGTGGTAATTCATATTACGAATTAAATGCAAGTGCAATGAAATTTCTGCATGAATGGTTTATGATCCCAAAGCGACTGGCATGCGTCACACAGCAGGGCTCCATTGGATGGAGCCGTTTCTGAAACGATTTTCAAGTTTATCCAGTAATAGGAACAGACAATATTGTCACAAAATCATAACAGGGAGGAAGTTAACAAAACGAAAGCACAGCTAACGGCAACAGCATTTTGCTAAGCACTGACTGCAACTTCTGTAGAGAAGTCTGTCTAGATGTGCGGTCAGGGTCAGGCTTTGCTTTAACCATTGTTTTTTTGATCAGTATATGAAATAAAACAAACACAAAACTAAGAAAAAAATACCCTGAATACCCTGCTGTTTTATCTACCCTTACATCACTGGGATGCATCTGATTCTCATTCACAACATGTTGCAAAAATGTTTTAGTTGGGACAAATGATGCAGCATAGATTACAGGTGAACCCCAAGAATAAACTGTTGTCCTTTATGACGTAGTTGCTGCTTCTGACTGATCTAAATGCTGTTAGGTGAGCCGTGATGTTTCACGGCAGCTAACTGGACGATAAAACAAAACCTGACACACAGTCGAGTTTTAAAGTGTCCAAGCGGTGAGAAATCAGAGCGAGTCCCGAGGCGTCCGGACCAAAAAGTGTAAGTGCAGCTGTTGCCGTTGCACAGCGAGGCGCCTCCCTCTTCCGTCTGTAATTAGGATCTGTGGGGTAATCCCACCCAGTTCTCGCTGTCGCTGCCTGCCAGCTGCTCCCCTCATATAATATCTCATTTGCCGACCACAGAGCGCCTCCCGAGGCGTCCATCGGTGGCTCTACTCACGTGGAGGTGATGGTGCGAAAGCGTTCCTGGCCCGCCGTGTCCCAGATCTGCAGCTTCACCTTCTCGCCGTTTATCTCCACCGTCCGGATCTTGAAGTCCACGCCTATCGTGGTGATGTAGCTACCTGCGAGCAGCGGACGGAGACGGATGTAGAAAGCGGCGTGTGCAGATGTGGAGGAATGTTGATAAAGTACTCATAGCCTGTGACGTTTTCAACATTTTGTCACATTGCAGCCACAAGCATCACTGTTTTTATGGGGTTTGGAGTTTTCTAACAGTTAAATATGTAAAACTGTGATGTCATTTCTACTCAACCTCCTACTCTCTACTAAAGATTCTAGATCAGATATCTATGACAATCTGCCCCATCCACAAGGGCAAATCTATTCAGTCTAATTCTATTTTTTATGCTCTGAGCGACGTCATGCTTTATTATATATTTTACATTATATTTAGAATTTCTTATTCTACTTTCTAACCATTTGAAAGAAGATTTGTTGAGGTTTATTCTCACATGTCTGACCAAAGTAATTATCCTGTTTTTTTTTTTGGTTTTTTTTACTTATTTTACGCTGGCTGTTGTTCTAATTCCACTGACTGAACAAATTAAAGTTGTTTTTACATGTTATGACGCTATTGGTATAGTTAAATGTTCTGTACTGGTGCAGCATTAGCAAATATATTTATAATTCAATACATTTATGTCAGTATAAAAAAATAAAAAGTTTTAAATAAATTCAGCATTGTTTCGCTCTATTATCGGCCAGAACTAACCCTCAGGTATCAGTGTTGGTATCAGTCATGAACAAGTTAATCGGTGCGTCCTCAGTATTTACTATGACTTTTGTATAACAGGAGACTAAAAATGTCCTCCGCCTGTCTTTATGAAACAGCTCAGTCTTAGCCAGATTAGACAGAAAGCATTTTTAGACTCTGTCCTAAACTTTGACTTGGCCATTCTAATGCATGAATACGGTTTGATGTAAACCATTCAACTGCAGCGCTGGCTGTGTGTTCAGGATCCACATCCAGCAAACGGGTAAACATCTGCCTCCTTTTCAAGTCTTTGCTAAAGCATCGGTCTGTATTTAACTCCATCCATCATCCATCAAATTTGCCCAGCTTCCCCTCTGTCACCCCGTGTTTCCATGTGGGGAAGGTTCAAGGTCAGGGGTGTCCAACTCACTTTCAAGATTGACAATGTTTTAAAAGGGCCAGTTGTGGTAAATGTATTGATAAAACTACTTAAACTGCTAAAATATTAACAAATAGCTGATTCTATATGTTACGAAAACCTATTAAAGTAAAATAATATTGAACATCTTTTCAGCTTCATGTAATTTGGCAAAATGCAGATAAAACTGCATCATTAAAATTAATATTCCTTTGACAGGTTTTATGTCTAGACTCTAGAGGGCTGCATAAAATCCTTCTGGTGGGCCAGATTTGGCCCGCTGGCCTTGGGTTTGACACGTGTCGTAGGCGACGTGTAAAGATCCAACTAATGTTGATAAGTAGACAGGTATTAGCAGCTACAAGTGTTTGTTTTTTATGGAATGGCAGCACTGAATTTCCACAGCAAAATGCCACTAAATTTAGCAGCAATATTGTTTTAGATAAAATTTTCCACAAACATCAACATCCCATAAAAGAAAATGTATGTGTTCTATTTTTGCAAAACTTTTGTTTTTAGTTTACTTTAAAACCTAAAACCAGAAATTAAACTGTTATTTATTTATTTTATTACATATGACAAATTGTTTTAAAATCACTCATCAACAATCGTGATTTTTTTTTCCCCAAACATTTATGGCTCTAAACAAGTTTCACTTCACTGGACAGAGGACCAGTTACGGTCTGCTATATAAACTAGAGGTGTGCCGATCGATCGGTCACTGATCATAATCGGCCGATTTTTGTGAAATCGGTGATTATCGGGATCGGCCGATCATAGGCTCTGTTACCGATACCGATCACCTGCATCTCATTTCTCAGCCTGTCTGTCCAGCTGTTCTCGTCTTTCCTTCACT
>CAEGAF010061248.1:0-10367 GCA_903067075.1 Micropoecilia bifurca
CACGGCGTCCCTGGAGACAGAACGTCCAACACGGCGTCCTTGGAGACAAAACGTCCAACACGGCGTCCGTGGAGACAGAACGTCCAACACGGCGTCCCTGGAGACAAAACGTCCAACACGGCGTCCCTGGAGACGGAACGTCCAACACGGCGTCCCTGGAGACAGAACGTCCAACACGGCGTCCTTGGAGACAAAACGTCCAACACGGCGTCCGTGGAGACAAAACGTCCAACACGGCGTCCGTGGAGACAGAACGTCTCCAGTAATAAGTCGATGTGATTTGACCCCTTAGAGGTCAGGAAACAGGATATGATCAGAGAAACGACGGTTTTCCTTGTGATGCAAGAAAAGATGTAGTTTGACTAGAAAATCAGATGGATGAGGTTCGGATCAGGAATTTGATGGTAACTGGTTCTGAGTAGAACCGGGTCAGAAACCGAAGGAGCAGAAAGAGATTTAAAGGCGCAAGTGCACAAAAAACAGCCATGAATCGGCCAACCAGATCTCAGATGTGCTGGATGTTTATCATGTGGACCGATGAGACCGAGTCCGAGCTGGACCGGATCTACAGAACCGGGATCTACAAAACCGGATCTACAGAGCTTGGATCTACAGAACCGGATCTACAAAACCGGGCAAACAGAAGCTCCAGCAGTGGGTTCGACCTGGTGGCTCTTTGGATATTAAATGACTGAAACATGAAGCCAATGAATAAACGAGTTTGCCTCCTGCTGTTGCCATAGCAACTGGCTCCATGAGGAAAAACCTGAAAACAAAATAATTAAAATCTGTTATTGATCATAAAACTTTTCCCAATGATTTGATTTTTAAACTGACTGTAAAAATGTAAAGTTACTATATAAGGTAATTATATAAATATAAATAATTTTACTGACCTGCAGCACAGAACTGGGCCCGCAGAACCGGACTAACAGAACCGGACCAATAGAACCAGGCAAATAGAACCGGGTCGACAGATCCGGACCAATAGAACCGGGAAAATAGAAGTAGACCAACAGAACTGAGCCAACAGAACCGGACCAATAGAATTGGGCCAATAGAACCCAGGTCTATGAAGTTACTTTAGATCCTGTTTTAATATTTAACCTGAAAAAGTTCAAATAAAATACATTATTTTGCTTCTGTTTCACATTAAACCAAAAATAAAATCTATATTTAAAGTTTTCTGCAGTAACACTTTACAGCCTGTAAAGTTTTTACAGTGTTCTCTGTAAAAGGAAGCTAAATTAATATAAACTGTTGCCATGACAACAGAAATGCACTGAAAAAAGTAGAAACATAACGTTCATTAATTTAATACGATACAAAAAAATGAAGATTTTTGGGAAATTTCAAATATTAAATTTTTTTGCTTAACAAAAATGTTTTAAAATGAAATTTAATTCATGTAAATGAATAAACTGCTTAAAAAAACAGGAAACGAGTCGCAGCCTCCCCTCCTAAACACCCGAACACATCGCGAGGCGTTCAGGTGCTCAGACCTGAGTGGGAGACCCCAGCTGCCGGTTGCCAGGGACGACGGCTACCTGAGCCGCTCCAGGCTTCAAAGGTGAAAATGTAAACAATAAACAAGCTGCTCACCAAACACAACATCGGCAACCATCGGTATTGTGACATTGTGACAACACAAAGCAAGCTGAGAGGTACAGTGGTGGCAGCATCATGCTGTGGGGGAGGGATTTTTGTCTAAAAAGTTCAACTTTGATGCTAACTGCTAGCTTGTGCTACAGAGCAAAATAAAAACATTTCTCCACCTTTAAATTTTAAAACTTTTTTATTAAAAGTTGCTTTTTGTGCTTTTGAACTGATTTTTGTTTGTTTTTGATCTCAAGGTTTCTGTTAACAGGGTCAGAGTTCAGTTACATTCCTGCTTTTAAACAGTTTATAAAAATAACCTGAGCTGAATGTTTGGCTGCTAATGATCAAAGGGTTTAATTAGGCTAAAGGTTAAATATTTAATATTGACCATCTTCTACAGCCACCATGTTGCTACAGACAAAGAAGCTACAGCGCTAATGTTTTGGTCTAAAACCTAACATAGCATAGCTTAGCATAGTGTAGCATAGCACAACATAGCATAGCAGTGTAGCTCATGGACCAAGGAGCAGCAGGAAACTCACCGTTGTGGAGTTTGGCTTTTTGAGGGCCTTCCTGGGGTGCGATGCTGCAGCTGCCCCCCAGAGGAAGCAGACAGAACAGCAGCCACAGCATCCTGCCGCCGTCCGTCCGTTAACCTGAAACACGCACACTGATCTCAGGCTGTGGGAAAGTCTGACGATCCTGAAGGACCAGAAGAAGAAATCCTCCAGAGACGCATCAGAGACATGAAAACCAGAGCGGATTAACTGTAGCAGAATTAATAATATTAATATGTATGCACCATGTTACTGTATAACCGGGTTTAATTTGGCTGATTTTCATTCTGTTCAAATATGGAAACAGAATCAGTAATATATATATATATATTTCCATCTGAAGAAGCTTTAATGAAAATATTGCTTTAGCATCTGAAGTTTATTAACTATTGTTTTTGCTGCATTGATCAACCAAAGCACCACAGATTTTAATTCATAATTAGATTATTAAAAACCAGCTAACCTTCCTCTGCTTTCTGGAAACGCTGCATGCTAGCTGCTCATGCCGCCATTTTGCCGTCATCTAATATTTCCAAAACCAACTTTAATCTGCTCCACAAGTCCTGTTTTATAAAAGAGTTTACAGAAACCTGAAGCATTCAGGAATTACTGCCCAACAAAGATGCTTTTCAGCTAATTTCCACTGTTTCCTACCATTGCGGGTAATCCACTCAGCTGGTTACTGACCTCAATGGTCACTAATCTATGAGGGTTCCAGGAATTAGACCCAGCCACCAGACCTGAACCAGAACCTGAGCTGCAGCCGCTTCCTTCAGAAGGAGCAGCTGGGAGGGAGGGAAGCTGTAATCCTCTTATCCACTGCTGAGCATATGCAGCCTGACAGGTCATGGAGGAACACACACACACACACACACACACACACACACACACACACACACACACACACACACACACACACACACACACACCAGGAGACCATCAAACAAGCAGATTTAGACACATCACGCTCTCCTGCACCAGCACACACGCACACACACGATCCCAAAGCACACAAACCAACTTCATGACGTTTTCTGCAGTTCAGAATCTGCTGGTTCTGAACCAGAAAAACACAAAATGCTGAAGAAGGAGCTGAACCACAGCAGAGGCTCCCAGTTCTCCCAGTTCTCCACTCCTACAGAAACCCAGAGGCAAATCAACAACTCACTGTAGCAAGTCAGATCAATCAGATTGGGTTGATGGGCTGGATGGATGGATGGTCATTTGGACGGCTGGTTGGATGATTGGTTGGTCAGATTGTCGGATGGTTGGATGGATTCCTGCCTCTGCCATGTTGCTCCTCCAGGACATTTTCTGAGGATCAACTGAAAGCTGCAACTCCACATGTTGCTGAGACAGGAAGTTATGGTTGTAACTCTGTTGCCATGGATATGCTCTGGTCATAACTCTATTGCCATGGATACGCTCTGGTCGTAACTGTGTTGCCATGGATACGTTCTGGTCATAGCTGTGGTGCCATGGATATGTTCTGGTTGTAACTGTGTTGCCATGGATACGTGCCAAGTTGATTTCTTTGGTTTTCAGTCATTATTTGTTTTTCAGGCTCTTCTTGTCGTTTTGTCTCATTAGAAATGTAATGTCTCTGTCTCATCCCTCCTGCTGCTGATGTTCCCAGGTCAGTCCAGGTTGGGTGAAGTGAAATCCAGATGAATGTTTTGTTCTGCAGGAAACAGGAAGCAGAAAGCAGGAAGCTGCTGGTCTTCAGGTGGAGAAACTTCCTGCTGCAAATTGGCTAAACCTAGCCACCGCTAACGTCTGGAGGAGCATGAAGAGGAGCAGAGGCTTCAGGTCACCACCAACCGGAGCTGCTCTGCTTCCCCGCATGGTGCTCGGACCTCGTGGTGACTCCGGGTCAAAGGTCACGCCAGGCGCTTCCTTCACCCCCTGCAGGGAATCACCAGGAACCAAATCCAGGCCCTGCTGACGGATCGCTGCTGATCTGATTAACCAGTTCAACAAACCAGATCAGCTGCAGCTCAGAGGTTTATCCACTTCCTCCGTTCCCCTGGGTTTCCCCTGCAGCATCAACATGCTGCTGCAGCATAAACATGTTGCTGCAGTATAAACATGTTGCTGCAGTATAAACATGTTGCTGCAGTATAAACATGTTGTTGCAGTATAAACATGCTGCTGCAGTATAAACATGCTGCTGCTGCATCAACATGTTGCTGCTGCATCAACATGCTGCTGCAGTATAAACATGCTGCATCAACATGTTGCTGCAGTATAAACATGCTGCTGCAGTATAAACATGCTGCTGCAGTATAAACATGCTGCTGCTGCATCAACATGTTGCTGCAGTATAAACATGCTGCTGCAGTATAAACATGCTGCTGCAGTATAAACATGCTGCTGCTGCATCAACATGTTGCTGCAGTATAAACATGCTGCTGCAGTATAAACATGCTGCTGCAGTATAAATATGCTGCTGCAGTATAAACATGCTGCTGCTGCATCAAGATGTTGCTGCAGTATGAACATGTTGCTGCAGTATAAACATGTTGCTGCAGTATAAACATGCTCCTGCAGTATAAACATGCTGCTGCAGTATAAACATGCTGCTGCAGTATAAACATGCTGCTGCTGCATCAACATGCTGCTGCTGCATCAACATGCTGCTGCTGCATCAACATGTTGCTGCAGTATAAACATGCTGCTGCAGTATAAACATGTAGCTGCAGCATAAACATGTTGCTGCAGTATGAACATGTTGCTGCAGTATAAACATGTAGCTGCAGCATAAACATGTTGCTGCAGTATGAACATGTTGCTGCAGTATAAACATGTTGCTGCAGTATAAACATGCTGCTGCTGCATCAACATGCTGCAGCAGCATAAACATGTTGCTGCATCAACACGTTGCTGCAGCAGCATCTGGCTGTGTGGCGTCTGCCTGCCTGCTGCTCTGCTCCAGCTGCGCCGTCTGCCAGCAGATGAAACCCGGCGTTGGGTAAACACAGCGGTAACGAGGTCAGCGGAGCTTCGCATGGCAACGCAGCAACATGTGAGCTGCAACAATGGGCCCGTCCTCGAGAGCTGCGGCAACAAACCCAGGAATAATCCTTGCTGGATCTGAGAGGCAGATTAGAGGCTCTAATCCAGCAACATCAGAGGGCATGACTGCAAACCAGATCAGATTCTCCCCAACAGGAACCAGATCCAGAAACTGCTGGTTCTCCAGGAAGGAACCGCCAACCCGATCCACTGCAGTGGATCCAGAGCCAGTCTCTGCCGCTGACAGATGTTTGTTAGAATCAGGACAGAAATCAGCGATGACCTCAGAGTGACTGCTGCTGCTCAACAGTCTGGGAAGGGTCAAAGGTCATCTCCTGACAGCACGCTGGTGGAGGGCTGGTGATGTGGGCTGGTTTCAGCTCGTTTCACAGTCAGGTTGTGGATGTTCTGGTTCTCCTGATCCCAGCTGCTGGTTCGGGTCTCCAGGATGATTTTGGAGTGTTTCGCACAGCGCTCCAGGATTCCTCCACTGACCTTTGACCCCCCAGAATCTGATTGTTTTTCCATCATGTTCTGGATCTTTCTCCCAGTGGAGTCCAGCTCAGGCCCAGAGGCCCGAGACAGGGCAACTGTTTCCATGGAAACAACCGACTTCGGTCAAATTTTATTCAGATTTTTTTGTCTTACAAGAGTTTCTCTCCACTGGTTCTCAAAGAGCTGATGACCTGTTTTTATTCAATCGGCTTCGTTTGGTTCATGTGGAGCTGAATTAAATCCATCCATCCGTTTTCTTTACACCCATGTCTTTTATTGGGGTCAGGAGGTGCTGGTGCCTCTCCAGCTAACGTTCCGGGCGAGAGGCGAGGGTCACCCTGGACAGTGAAGCTGAATTAAACATGAAGCAGTCTCCTGAGTCTCTGTGGTGTTTCAGCGTTAGCGTTAGCATTAGCATCATCTTCAGGAGGGACAACATGCGCTGCATTGTCACATGTCTGCTTTATGAAACATTCATTCTGCCCTGCCTCCAGGGATCTTCCCAGCATCTTCTCACATTGAGCTGAAAGAACTGCCCCAGGGGCAAACAGCCCCTTAAAGCCCCACCATGTGACTGAACACGCAGCAGGTCTATTTCTGTCAGGATGCGTGATCTGAACCTCCAGGGAAACTTCAAGAATGTCGGCTGAGCAGGAAACAAAAAGCTGCTTCAAGCTGAAAAACTCCCATCAGCCCCAGTTGCTGCGCCATGACAGCTAACAACGTTAGCCGCTGTTCATGGGCATCTGCTGATTCCTGGTAGGAAACTGGAGGAGCGCAAGCAGAAAACAGTCCAGACCGGGAAGAGATGGCGGCCAGCTGTTTGATGCTGCGTTTCCTTCAGCAGCAACGTGAGGCTGCAGCAGCAGAGAAACAGTTAGCTTCACTGCTAACAACAATGCAGAAACATTCAGCTAGTTTTTAGCTTTCTGCTTTAGCTCATAAAGCAGAAAGTTAACGCTAACGTCTTGGTCCATCTAGTTCCCTGAAATCAGATTAAATTAAATGTTGGAACTCTGTTCGTTGTCATTTTATATGATGCTGCAGCTACAAAGCGTCTCCAGTAGCAGTCCGTCCTGCAGTGAATCTGAAGAGCTCTCTGACTGAAGACTGCTGCCGGGTGATAGGCTCACACAGCAGCATACGCCAGTTGACAAGGACGGCACTTCCTGTCCGCAGAAGCTCCACTTCCTGTCGTTGTGTCAGACTGGAGCTCCACTTCCTGTCTCGGTGTCAGTTGGGTCTATGCTCGTCTCCTGGAGGTGAAGCAACCTTCAAGCCTCTAACTTGACGGCGTTGTGCTGTTTTTTCCCATAATCCTCCTGGTGTCTCAGATCCTGACAGTGTCGCCGCCCGGGGCAAACGTTTCTCCTGAATAAATAAAAGCGGATCAGATCAAGTCAGAGGGAGCGACTGAGGCGAACATGATGAACGAGTGGGCAGCGTTCTGATGTTAGCCTGAGAGCGCGCCGCGGGCCTCACAGACGCTAATCTAATCATCTAATCATCTCGCTGAAGGACTCTGCATGGGCCTAATTAAAGGCTGCAGCAATCCAAACCTCCAGGGTGGAGAATTCAAAGGAATTTCCCTCCATGTGTCTCATCAGATTCCAGATATGGATTTAAATCCTGCTGCTGATTTGATTAGCTCTGCTCTAAACGCCGTTTATCTGTTCCGCATGACCGACCAGCTAACGAGGAAAAACAAGCCAAATTAAATCAGAGAATGTTTCTGTTCACACAGGCTGAGGGCTGGACTTTGACTGGGCCGTTACAACGCTGCAGCCCTGGAACATTTTCATGGCAGGAGAAAACAAAACCTGCGGCGGGTTTCAGAGTTTTCTCCAGGTCTCAGACCGCCGCTGCAGGACGCCGCCAACTGTTGCCATGGTTACAGCCTCCTCATCACACGCAGCTGAACTCAGTTCCTCTTGACGGATCTACCAGAGTAAGACTGAAACCCAAACGGAGGAAAAAGCAAAGCGAATCAGACTACTTCCTGGAACTCGGCTTAGCGGTATTCCCCCATCATGTCTCGTTTAGTCTGGCCCTCATCTGCTGCTTCCCAACAGAACCAGAACCGGTTTGTCCTCTGACGTCAAAGGCCTGTCGGGCCGCCAGGGGGCAAACCACCGACCCAACAACGCAGCACGGTGGTGGCAGTGTCATGCTGAGGGAGATTTCCAACTGATGGTTGAATCATCGATCATCGAGTTTAAAACCTGGACCAGAACCATTAAACAAACTGTACCAGAACCAGATCAGAACCCTGTTGAAATGCTCAGGTTTTGATCAGGCCTTTAGTCTTTCCTGCTCAGCTCTGCATCGATTCATCGACAGGAAGCAGAAATAATTCATGAAAAACTGGAGAAACGGGGTGTGCCGTGGTGGCGCAAGGGGATAAGGCCACATGTTGCCGGTTCGACTCCCGACCGTGCCACACTTACCGCATGTCTTCCCTCTCTCTCGATACCCGCCTTCCTGTCTGCCTACTGTCAAATGGAGTCTACTGGAGCCAATAAATACCATTAAAAAAAAAACTAAAAGAAAAAAAAAACTGGAGAAACGTCAGAATGTTCAGATTCTGATGCCGCAGAATCTTGGTGCTGCAGTCCACTGCAAAACACAACTCAGAATAAAATCAACTTTAGGAGCTTTTCCTCAAACAGCTCACTGGAAAATAATGTTTATTAATGTTTATTAATGTTAACGTTTAACAATGTTGCGTAATATTCATTCATGTTTATTAATATTGATTGATATTTTACTTTTTCCCACTTCACTGTAAAAATGACTTGTTTTCTCGCATTTATGGATATGTCTCCATGGCAATCAGAACCGGGCCAGCAGTGACCCACAGATGGATTCATCGTATAGACCAGCTGAAGATTTAACCCAGCTGGGTCCAAACGGATGAACAGGCTGGTTCTGGTTGTGGAAGGACAAACAGAACCAGGATTAGTTTCCATCTTGTGTTGGACCTGCGAGAGACAGAAGGACGCAGGGTAAAGAGGAACATCCAGAAGCTTCTTCAGCGTCTCAAATTTGTTTTTAATTAGAATAAACGATCACGTTAAACCGACTGGATCCACAGAGATCAACAACAACCAACCAGCCGCCTCCATTGTTTCCTCCTCAAAGCTTTTAGTGCTGCTCAAATATTTATGTCTCTTTCCCCTTATTGACGCTTTGGTAATCTTTCTGCAGTTGCATAACGGATCACTCCAATGCCACAGCGCAACAGAAAAACTCCCCACAAGAGTCACAGAGTAGATTTAGTTTGATTTAAAGAGACTTTCACCAACTGGTGCATGAGGTACAGATGTAAAGAGGTAAGAAGGTACAGAACAGCCAGAGACCCAAACAACCGACCAAACTGCGCTCATTTCTGCAGACGTTGCTGACAGTCTGACTGGTTGGCTCCATGACAAGACGAGGTGTGAAAATTTTCTCCATGCTTCAGGCAGCATCAACACCTGCTGGACTGATATCACACCTACTGAGGTCAGAGGTCAGTAAGGAGGAGAGTGAAGCCTGATGGAGTCACCTCCTGGTTGGGACAGGTAAAGGTGTTGCCACCACCCGATAGGTGACATCACTTCTTCAACCAGAGACCTCAACCAAGACCTGAACAAAGACCTAATCAAGACCTTGACAAAGACCTAACCAAAACCTCACCAAGACCTCAACAAAGACTTAACAAAGACCTAACCAAGACCTCAACCAAGACCTCAACCAAGACCTAACCAAAACCTCACCAAGACCTCAACAAAGACTTAACAAAGACCTCAACCAAGACCTGAACAAAGACCTAATCAAGACCTTGACAAAGACCTAACCAACACCTCACCAAGACCTCAACCAAGACCTAACCAAGACCTAACCAAGACCTCAACAAAGACTTAACAAAGACCTCAACCAAGACCTCACCAAGACCTCACCAAGACCTCAACAAAGACCTCAACAAAGACCTAACCAAGACCTAACCAAGACCTCAACAAAGACTTAACAAAGACCTCAACCAAGACCTCAACAAAGACCTCACCAAGACCTCAACAAAGACCTCAACAAAGACCTCAACCAAGACCTAACCAAGACCTCAACAAAGACTTAACAAAGACCTCAACCAAGACCTGAACAAAGACCTCAACCAAGACCTGAACAAAGACCTAATCAAGACCTTGACAAAGACCTAACCAACACCTCACCAAGACCTCAACCAAGACCTAACCAAGACCTAACCAAGACCTCAACAAAGACTTAACAAAGACCTCAACCAAGACCTCACCAAGACCTCACCAAGACCTCAACAAAGACCTCAACAAAGACCTAACCAAGACCTAACCAAGACCTCAACAAAGACTTAACAAAGACCTCAACCAAGACCTCAACAAAGACCTCACCAAGACCTCAACAAAGACCTCAACAAAGACCTCAACAAAGACCTAACCAAGACCTAACCAAGACCTCAACAAAGACTTAACAAAGACCTCAACCAAGACCTCAACAAAGACCTCAACAAAGACCTAACCAAGACCTCGATAAAGACCTAACCATGACCTCAACAAAGACCTAAACAAGACCTCAACAAAGACCTAAACAAGACCTCAACAAGACCTCAACAAAGACCTCAACAAAGACCTAAACAAGACCTCAACAAAGACCTAAACAAGACCTCAACAAAGACCTAAACAAGACCTC
>CAEGAF010061252.1:0-31539 GCA_903067075.1 Micropoecilia bifurca
TATAACAGTCACAAAATGTCACCAAAATCACTCTGTCCCTCTAAAATCTTTCAGAAAATCGCAAAAGTGTATTGAAATGTATAGTTTGTTGAATATCACAATATATATCATATTGTGGGAAGAATATTGTGTATCGTATCGTGAGATTATTGTATCACTACAGCCCTAGTAGATAAATGGTTGCCCTGTAAGCTTCATTTGTTTTTCCACCATTAGAACATTTAGCAGCATACATGTGGTTGATTGACAGCACTAAGACCCGCCTTCTGGCTCTGATTGGTTGTGTCTGACTGAGTGTTTCTGTGGGGAGAATCATACTTTATATACTTTTAACAAATACGTAAAAATATAAAAATTACACAATGCAGATTTAAGGGATGCACTAATAACACATTAAATCTGACCATTAATGGGTGGAACTCCACAGATTTAGAACGTTATTTTGCAATAACAAAACAGAAGCTTAAAGATTGAGAACAAAACTTCAGGAACCAAAATCGAAACCCAGATGATCCAGTCTCAGATCCACAGACATCCGGCACCAGCCAAGTCAAGTGCAAGTCTCGTAAACAAATATCTAGAGTCAGGTTTGCCATCACAGAAGCAAAAATCTTCTAAACGACCGAGTGGAGCTAGTCGTTGTCTGAGCCTTTGGGAGGGAGGAATGTCAATAAGTCGTGGAAGTCGTGTCCGTACGGACGGAGCCTGTAAACGCCGAACATCATGACCTGCATCTGGTTGGCGGACAGGCCGCTGAAGGTGACGGCCAGGTCGGAGCAGCAGCCCTCCACCACGTTGCTGGGGTTCTGCTTCATGCTCTCCGACATCAGGCTGTCCACCGTCTTGCTGTTGAACAGGCCCTTGCCGTGGACGTCCTCTCCGTTCTCCGCAAACACGCCGGTGAACTTGAGGCACACGGCGAGCTGCTTGTCGTCGCTCAGCTTCCACAGCTGCCTTCCTCTCTCCGGACACTTGTCCTCGTCCTGGACGACGCTCACCAGCCTCTTCAGGGCCTCGTAGCTCAGGACGATGCCGCTGTTCAGCTCCACGTACTCCAGCTCCCCGGACTTCACCGCCTTGCCCAGGTAGAACGGCTGCTCCGGGTCTTTGGTGAGCACCAGGTGCTTGAGGTTCTCGATGATGGCGAAGGTGTTGGGCTGAGCCACGAAGAACCAGCGGATGTCCCCGGCGTTCTCGTAGGCGTGCTTCAGAGCCTTACGCAGCCTGGCCCAGTCGTCCTTCTCGTTCAGGTCCACGGCCTCCAGCGCCTTGGAGGCCTCTGAGGTGTAGAACTCGGCCTTGTCGCAGTGCTTGGTCCAGGTGTCCAGCGCCGTGGCCCAGAAGACGAGGCTTTTGGGCTGCACCATGACGACGCAGTAGACCTGCAGCTGGTCGTTCAGCTCCTGCAGCCGGCTGTCGGAGAGCTGCTGGAGCTCGTCTTTGCTCGCCGCCTTGACGTGGTGGTGGTGGTGGTCGCTGTCCGTCCTGGACTCGGTGACGGGGCTGAAGCTGCCCAGCAGCGACAGCACCAAGCAGAAGAGGCCCCCCATCACCATCCCCTTCATGAAAGAGCCTCCCTCTGACAACATGGCGGCAGCGGCTGGACGGGACAAAAACGGCTTTTAGTCCTCATTTCAGGTGAAGCAGATCAAGCAACGCTTAACATCTGCAGTCGAGGCGCAAAGAAAAATTTATTTTCTGGTGTTGAAACAAGGACTGTTGCAACAAATCAATTAATAGCATGATAAATTTAAACAAACTCAATCATTTAACATTTCTTTCTTTCTACCAAAAACTGGATGATAAAAGTTTTCAGTTTGATGCTTCAGTCTCAAGTGGCTCTTTTTGAAGCACAATTTTGTTAACAGAGATGTCAAAATTAATTTTACTTGTTGTTTCCGTTCCTTTATTTGTTTTATATTTTTAAAATGTCTTTCAGTTAAAAGTGTTAAATGTGTTATTGCATTTTTACTTGAAAATGGTCTCAAAACAACAATTTTATGAATTATCGCAATAACTTCTGGGACTTTTTATCATCCAGCAAAATGTGTAATTGTGACAGGCCAAATGAATCAATTACTGAATTTGTGAACTGATTTAGTAATCGATTAATTGTTAACAGGAGCATTTAGACTGAAAAAAGTCAGATTTCCTAAAGAGCAACATAATCAGAACATTAAGTAAGCCAAACTGTTACAAATAATACATACATTTTGTATTTAAAAATGTAATAACTTCTTTGTCTGTAAATATTTGAAATAGTTTTATCTTCACCTGGTTCACATTTTAAATAAATCTCATGTTAATGCTAGAAGTATTTTTAATAATAATCAGGTAAAGAACTTTGTACCACCTTAAGCCTCTTTACTAAAAGACATTTTAAACTCGTATATGACTCTGTAAATAAAGCCAGAAGAGCAGGATGTTCATGCAATATGCACTCAGTTGCTAAACAAACTGAAGTCTCCATTAATGAGAACGAAGCTCCTCTTGTTATAAACCAAACTGTGTCTTTAAGAAACTCATGCAATAGTTTTAACAGGCTGTGGTTTCATGTCTCCTACAGTTTAAAATCCTTCTACTGACATTGGAGGGAAACTGTTGGAGACACCCAGGTTTTCTGGTTGGAAAGTCCTGCCCAGCCCCTACATGTTGCTGCAGAAGGCTAAACTAAATCAAAAGCCTGTTACTAGAGTAACACTATTTTAAAAATACAGCTGATGAGTAGACATTGTAAACCAGGTAATATCTGCTTACTATAATGTCAGTGAAAAACAGAATAAGCTTTAAGCATTTTTTTATTCAGACACTGGTTTATTTGTTGTAAAAAAAAAAATCAAACCTAATGTTAATTCAACAAATTACATGTGTAACAGGGTCTTATTTTAACAATATTATAAATGTGAAGTCTATTTATTCTTTGAATTTACTTAGTTCAGTGATTAAGTTGTTTCTTCAGGAATGTATTGGAGTTTTAAGTTCTGTTTTTGCTTTGTAATTTGTTTAGGGTTATTTATTATATTTTATTTAATATATAGGGGCAGAAGCTGCTGGACTGATGTTAACCACCGTCTTGATTTCCTCTTTTGGTAGAATAAATACAGTGAACCTGAATGTGTCTGTCCTGAACCAAACGGACCTGAGATGAACGTAGAAGGGTTTCACATATTATAAGCCAAAGATTACTTTGCAATAATTATTTAGGCTCCTTACAGAACGGGGTCAGAGTAAACATCATTATGTAATACATGATGACAACTAATACCAAATTTAGTCAGTATTTGTATTTCTACTACCAGTGAATAAATGTTGCACAATAATCATTAAATAATTGCACTAATAATTTATATCAAATATGAACTGATAATTTATTAGCAATCTTTTTCAAAATTATTCCTTTTCTCATTCTTTATATATTTTGGTTTTAAATTGTTACATATTTACTGAATTTGAAACCAAATCTTAATCTGTCCAGTGACTATTAAAACTGACAAGCACCTTGCAATGCTTTAAAAATTGTTAGATTTATGTTACCATTTATTCATCAATTTGAAAATAAATTCACAAGCCATAAAGTTAAAAACTGGTCTAAAGTCATATCTTTATTTACTCAAACTATTTGTGTGATCAATATAAAATATACTGACTGATGACCTAAGTTAACTTTGAATTACATTTAGTTAAATATAAATCATGAAAGGCTGAAAATAGACATTAATACAGCTAAATATCCTAAGTAAGAAGGCTTAGTTATGTTTTGGGGAAACAGAACAAGCTTTATTAATGCTTTACTATTTATTTTTTGCACAATAAATAGATTTTTATTGTGCAAAAACTATTCTTTATAGAATCAATAAGATTACAGACAAACCCAAGCATCCTATAAAATATTCAGTCAGAAGCCTCTTCAGAGCCTCTGTAATACAGACTGCTACAGGAGATCCAATCTGTTCACAGACAATCAGCTTCTACAACAACTCTGAAGAAACTGGGATAATATAAATTAAAACATTTAGTCTCCCTCTTGGATTAATAATGTACTTTTTATTTAAACTGAATTAATGTCATGTTAAAGAAATAAACCAGAATATCTGGTAACACTAAACATAAACAACTACAACTGTCCGATTTTTGTAGTGTAGTAACAAAGTTCAAATGTCCAACTCAAAAAAGAAACTGAAGCAGTTTGTTCAAACACGAACTATTTGTTTTTAATTTAGTCCACGCTTTATCTCTTCGACGCGTCTTAAATTCAGGGTTAAAACATTACATCATAGTTTAGTCCGAATGGTTTTTCAAATTATTATCACTTTTCATATACTTGGATTAGCAGCTTTGATAAGCTAACGAATAACTTTAAAACACCAACTGAAGTCGCTCTTGCAGGAAGCCCAGTCCTAACGGCTAGCTACTTAGCTGCATGCTAAGGCTTTCATAAATAAACATAAATAAATCATAAATAAAACACAAACGGAGGATTTATTTCTACTGTACCTCAGCGGATTATTCCTGCCCTGACAGCTGGTGCCTTCGCTGCGACTCTTCCAACTAAAGCTTCCTGTTCGGTTGGTCACCGACGTCAGTCTGCGTCAGGCTAACCTTCTTCTTCTTCTCCATTCAGTTGTTTGAGCGGATATATGCTGCCCCCTTCAGGAGGCTTTTAACACCTCGCCTTGACTTTAGGCACCTCTTTGCAGACGCGCTGATTCACAGTGATTAACGGTGTGTATATTTAATTAGAAACAAAGTATGAGATTTCTACGGAAGAGGAAGAGGGCCACCGGACTTTAATCTCAGAATTCTGAGATTAAAGTCTGACTTTAATCCTCTTCCGTAGATTTTTCCTTTATACTCTTACACAGAATGTATCACACTAACCAAAGATAAACGATGTTTATCTATCTATCTATCTATCTATCTATCTATCTATCTATCTATCTATCTATCTATCTATCTATCTATCTATCTATCTATCGATATATGTATAGATCTATATATATCTATATATAGCTATATATCTATATATATAGATCTAAATATACGGATATATATATATATGTATAAAACAGACCCCAACAGTATATTAACTTTTTTACATTACTGATTTCTCTTTGTAAATGTGCAAAAGAAGTGAATGTTTTAAAAATAGAGAAGAAATATCAGATAATGTTGACACATAAAAAGACAAACACCCATTTAAGAAATACATTAATCTTCACTGTGTAAATGAACAGTCACTAATATTCCACTTTAGTTTTATCTATAGCTGATCCTGAACGGAGCTGGTTTAGAAAGGTATGTGTCCATTCTGATTACCTCAAATTAAATGTCTGAAATGAGAAAAAAAACACTAGTTTTACCAGGGAAATCTTATTTAATGTGTCTACAAATTTGTCCATTTTAGACCTTCAAATTAAGCTTTTGCAATGTTCCTTTGTTATTCTTATTGTTGTCTGGTTGGCAGAGGGATTCATCAAGTGTTGTTTATTGTTTTAGACAAAAAGAGATGGAAACCATAAATCACCTGAAGCCCTTCACACTGATCTGAGGAGCATTAGAAAGCTTTCAGTTTGACAAAGAGCCTCACAGGCCAAACTCTTGATGAGGAGAAAGGAGTTCAAAACCTTTTTTCAGTTTCTGAAACAAATCCTTTCTCACTTTGTTGTTGTTTCATAGATTTAACTTCAGCTTGTATTGAAGGCGAATACATTCTCATTTATTTTCTTTCCCTACAAATAGGAAAAAGTGCATTAAAGCTCACCATGGAAATTTACAAAGGATGTTTCACACTTTTGAATTTTAAGAATAAGCATGAATCTTCATCTTTTGGATTTGTATCATTTGACTTTGTCCAACTGAGTGAAAACAATCTTTTTTATGATCATCCCTGACATTTCAGTGAAGCTGTTTCCTTTTATTTTATCATACATGAAATAAGCTTCAAACTAACTTGCAGATAAGTCCTCATAAAAGCTACAGACTAGTATAAATTAGCCAGTTTTAGATTGTGAGCCTCTTTTTTAACCCATTTCCTTCCTTGTGTATCAATGTTCTGCTACATCATGTGTTCCTGCCTTTGACAGAATATTTTACCTTCATGCTGAAAGCAAGAACAGTGTAAGTATTAATTTTGTGGCAGTTCAGCAGGTTTTTCTTGCTACTCTTCTTTGCACTGCAACCGGTTTGATTAAATAGATAAAGGAATGAGTCAGTGTTAGGCGTCTCTGTGCTGTTTTACTTTGAAAGATAATATATGTTGTGTTTACAGCTTAATAATGAAGTTTGAAGGAAAGTAAACTGAATAAAGTTCTTTATTGAAGTATTCATACCATTTTAATCTACAAACACAAAGGACCAGCGATGCAGAATACAGAGGGAAAATCCAACCAGGAATATTTTTGTTTTAGTTTAGTACAAATATCTTGATACACTTGAAATAAGACAAAACTAACTTGCTAATAACTTTTCAACAAGAAATCGGAGCTTGAATTAAGTCAGTAAATCCTTAATATTGATTAAAAAGTAGTAGCTACAGGCAGAGGAGGGTAGCATTTCCAAAGATTGTACAATAGTGAAAGTAACACTACTTCATTGTATTTTTACTGAAGTAAAAGTAAAGAGTAGCTGTCCAAGAAATTACTGCAGAGTAAACAAGTCTAGTCAAAGTAAAAGGTCTACTCAAGTACTGAACTGATCAAATCAATCATTTAATATTTAAAAATTACATCCTCAGACGAAACAAAATGTAAAGTTAAATGAAAATGTATTTTAAGAATAAGAATTCATATAAACGTCAGATAATAAAATCAGATGAAACAAAGACAATGTGTCTGTGTCAGGTGAATTTTTGGTTCAAACATTTTTGTTCATCTTTCAGTAGAGAATTTAGAAATTTTACTCAAGTAAAATAGCGATACTTCATAATAAAGTTACTCAAATAAAAGTATAAAGTAGTAAAAGTACTCCTGTCAGTACATTTTTTTCCTAAAAGTTACTCAAGTAAATGTAACTAGTTTCCATCCAACTCTGACAATAAGTGACATAATCTGCCAGGGGAACAAGACATTTTTTCCCATGTTATCAATTAAAATGTTTAGTTCCACCTGCAGCATAATTATGCATTTTAATCAGATGTGATCTTCTTTTGCTGTTTTTGTCCTGTTTGGAGTTTATTTCCACTTTACATTATGCTATTTGTTTGTTTTGTTGCAAAATTTATAACTATAATTATTAGTATTACCACAGTATGCAAATCAAGGATATAACATATCACATACGATTTCAGAAATGTTTCTCATTTGTCGCAGAATGACGTATAAAAACCCAGCAGTGACACGTTTCCAGGCTTTCTGCGTCTTCCTCTGGCCGCAGACATGATGAGCAATGACCAGAAGCCCAAACATGAACCATCAGAGCTGCTCTGATTGCCGCCGGAGAGCAAACATTTGTTTGGTTTTTCTGTGCAAGCACAGATAGGCCTCAGCTGAGATGACAGGGTGCCCTAAATTGTGTCTGTGACGCCCGATCCTTCGTGTCAGAACCATTAAAGAAGGAGACTGTGGTGTGATGATAATGTATTGATCAGGCTGTGATGGATGGCCATGGAGGAAATATAAGTGAAGCTCCTGTTTGGGCTGAAAACAGTCCGGACCCGGCCAGCTGACCGTAGAGACACCATGCTTTCTGCAGCTCTGTTTCACCTCTTAGCTCTGATTTGCTCTGCGACATGGACGCACACTCTGCCCGTTTATCCAGAACCCAACACGGAACCACAAGCAGGTAAGATTCAAACTTTACTCGAGTTTAAATTGGAAATCAGGAAAAATTTTATTACTCTGATTATTAAATCGTATTCTTATCAGAAAAATTACTTTCGAAAAAGGCCAAAAACACAGCAAAAACACAAAATCTCTGCTTTATAGTGCAAATATCTATAGTACACTTGAAATAAAACAAAACTAACTTACAGGTAACTTTTGGGCAAGATATAAGATCTTGTTTTAAGTAAGCAATTCCTTAATATTAATGAATAAGTGCTAGTTTGCAGGTCATTTCATAAAAACAGTATTGATGACTACAAGCATAATGTTACAAAATTAAAACTCAGATATTCTTTGACAAGTTGCAAATCTGTTAGATCTGTTTACTGAGTTTATAAAGTCAGATATTTACAATAAAAAGTGACCAAAGTCTAGGGTTTAACTGGTAAATTTAAGAGAGGCGTATTTAGATGTTTTCCAAAAAGTGTAAAAGTTATATCAACAACGAAAAAACTAAAAATCTTACAAAGTATTTTGGTCTAGTTTGAAGTACAAGCACTTGAAAGTGCACTTGAAATAAAACAAAACTAATTCATAAGTAATTATTTAATAACACATAAGAGCTTATTTTAAGTAAATATTGATTTAAAACATTCCACTGGGGGATTATTTCATTTAAAACATTACATTTTTCCCATAAGTGGAATAATCTGCCAGTGAAACTAGCATTTTTCATCAATATTAAGGTTTTATATACTCAAAATAAACTCTTGTAACTTTCTGAAAAGTAGTAAGATATGTACTAAGATATTTAAGCCAGAAATAGTCCAAAAATACTTGCTAAGATTTTGTGTTTTTGCAGTGTAAAACATCAATATAAACAAAAAAAGTTGTTTTATTTCAACAGATTTCATTCATAAGTTGGTGTCAGAAGTGGAAGATGGAGCCAACGCTGCTGAGGAGGAACAGAGAGAAGCGATTAACCTTTACCCTCTAATGATGCACCAGAACGGAGGGAGAGACTCCTGGACCAAAGGTAAAACCGGGACAAATGTACCAACTTTTACAGCAAAAAACACAAAAAAGATTAACTATGTGAAATTAACGGAGTGATAACTTATTCCCTTAGGAGCCAAGGATTCACCACCACAGGGAAATATTGCAAATATGGTAAGAGTGATGATTAGTGCATATTTTTTACTATACAGTTAAAAACGATTGCAAAAATCCCAAAGCAAAACAAAAGACTTGTATAAAATGAAATAAAAAGACACCAAAATTATCTTTTTGTAGGAATTTTACAATAATTTTTTTTTGTTTTCAAATATAAGGATCAATATAATTGCAAGCTTTCAGTACAGTTTGAAGAAAAGTAGAAACCAAAATGTCACTAGTGTTTCACTTAGAATAAACTGACTAAACAGAAATTGTTAAACTCGTATTTCAGAATGTAATTTTTTATTGTATTTTTTCAGGTAGATGATCTTAAAGAAGTCGTCCTGAAGCTGGCTGCAGCAGACAAGCTGCGCTCTCAGGGCTTTGTCCGATCAGAGCAGAGTCTGCCCAAAACAAACAAAAGAGGTGAGAGGATTTTTTTTCTCTGATAAACTCGCCACACTGAATAGTTTGAAAAGATGTTTATTTTAATTTTTTACCTAAGCTGTAAAATGGCAGCATTTTCAGAGTTTTAAATAAATAAAATCCTTTATAATTGAGGAGACTCAGCTGAAGCCCTGAACCAGATCGTTTTAAATAATATTTTTGTAATTTATCCCTGCTTCCTGGGTTTAACTGGACTGTTTTCTGCTTGCAGCCTGTTTCTGGAAATACTGTGTGACCAACTAGAGCCCAGCAGGCCGATGCTTAGATCCTGGCTTTGGAGAATGTTCCCACTCTTCATCACTTTTCCTTTATTTCCCATCAAATATGTTGTCTGTACCAGATATAAAAAAAGAGGATATATTTTTAAACCTGTAAAATTGTCTTTTTCTGTGACTGAGAATAAATTAGAATATCTGAAATGGCCTCTACACCCAGAGATCTGGATTTATTTTCCTGAAGAATAACAGAAACTTCATGATGAGGAACAAGTAGGTTTATTTAATAGTGTGTTTGTTAGAGTTAATCAAACTAAAATTAACTGTCATATACATGAATATACCTATGCAGGTGTTTTTGATTTTTAAAAAGTGTTCAAAAATATTTATATGTACACTATAAACAATGACTCAGCTAAACAGTAAATTGCACTATGGCTCTTTTTCATCTGAGTAACTAAAGACAAACATGTGAAATGATGCTTTCAAGGTAGTAAATGTCTTATTCATCGGGTGAGCTCATATTTGGGACAACAGCGCCCTCCAGAGATCACTTTTGGGGTTACATTTTGGAGAATAACATGATGAAATGTGAGTTTTCATTTCCGCTTCGCGACGCCAAAGTAAGCCTTTTCGATCTCGATGTCGGCCGGACATGTTTGTTTGAATTCCTCCCGTTCGTAGGCGTTTTCCAGGTACCTCCAGACTCCTGTGAACTCGGCTGGGATCTCAAAATCGCAGTACTTCTTGGCAGCGACCTGAAAAAGAAATCAGGAGTTAGCTTTTTTCTCTCTCAGGAGTTAGTATATATATGTATATATATATATTGTAAGTGTAGCCGGGTGGTACATTTATATTTCCCGGGTTACATCAGGAGAAAGACGCTGCTGTCAAATGTTTCAACTTCAGATCCACAACATGCTAACTAATGTTAAAACGGCAAGACGAATGCGGGTAACCATGGTAACTAGCGAACGTTTAAAGGCGGCCAACCGCTCTTTGCGCAGTCAAGTTGCGCGCGCATCCGCCATGTTTACAAGCAAATAATCCCGGGCATAAAGTATAAAATTATAAAAATAGAGAATATTTTCACCAATATATGGAATAAAATAAAAATATAGTTTTATTTTCTAAAACATTTTTATTTAATTAAATTTTAAAAAACTTTAATTTTTTTTTCTTTAACAAAATAAAGATTTTTAATTTTTAATTTTTACTGAGTTTGACTTATCTCTGGTGGTGATTCAACCCCAATTTTGGAAACACTTGATGTTTCTGAACTATAATGCAAATAACTTCAATTTGTATAACTTGAGTAGGTCTCAAGTCATATTTATTTAGGGACTTCTTTTACAATTAAGATTTCTGAATTCAGATCTCATTTTAACTAGAGATTGAGAAATAAATTTCACCTGTCTTAAATTTATTGATTTCAAATAGATTTTTAAAAACAAGAAAGCAACTAATCAGGACAAGAGAAAAATGTCCATACACATACATACCCAAAAACAAAACAATTAGCTTACTACTGCTTTTCTGTTTGAAAATGAGCAGGGAGAAATTAAAAGTAATCTCACTTTAATCAAATATATTATTTACCGACTCAGTCAACGCAATTCATTAAACATATTGTATGTTATTTAATCAATGTCACTTTGAACACAAGTCTGCAGCTGTAACTAAATTGAGTAGTCTGGTTTATTTGTGTGGATGAACAGACCTACAAACAGCAAAGATGAGAAGAACAATTGTCTTCCTAAAAGTATGGCATTTTTTAAAAAATTAACTGTTTACATTTTTTTGGAAACAGGTATTTTGTGCATAAAAAGTGATACCAGTATTGGCAAAATTGGTAAAAGTTAGTAGCAGTAAATTCAGAGAATACAGTATTTCTGCTAAGGTTGATTTTGGAATCAATGTCATGTTCACTGAAAATAACTAAATGTATTTTATTGTCCACCATCAACATTAAGCCAATAGAGGTTATTTTCATTATTTTTAAAAGTTTATTTGATTAAATAACCTCTTGTTTAGCATAACCAACTTAGATTCCAGCGACAGATATGAACTTTTGTTTGTTTTAGAACTTGCTGGTTGAAAACTTTAATATCTACATATTCCTTGTTGGATCAACACAAGGCTTTTTATTGGTCCAATCTACCCAAACACATGTGAAACCCTTTTTAACCCTTCATTTTTTTCCTGTCTTGAATAACAGCCTCACACGTGTCTCACCCTGATGACGTGCAGCTTGGGTAACAGGTTGCAGTCTGCTAAGGTGAGAGGGTCACCGTCCAGAAACTTCCTTCTGGAGACGGCGATGGTTTCTGCAGAGTTGTGGTCGATTTCCTCAGGGAGCGGGCTGTTCAAGTATTCGTCCAAACGCCGAAACTCTCGCAGGAGAATCTTTTCCTGTGCTGAAAGATCAAAAGAAAACAGAGATTTTGCACCGTCATTATCCAGTAGTCCTTAAATTAAACATTAAAAATCTGTGAATCTATCACTTCAAAACAAAATCTACAAGATTTTGTAGATTTTCCATCTCAACTCATGCATCTGAAGAGTTCTGGTCTCCTGAGGCTACTGGTTCAACAGGATACACTCTAAATCAGAAGACCTGTTCTCAACAGTTCTCATCCTGAAACTTTTGGATGCATCCCTAGTCCAACACAGCAGCACCAAATGCTCAAAATCTGCCAAACAAGGACCACGACCAACACAAACCTGTCTTTGGCACTGCGGCCTCGGATGTCTGAAGGCTCCTCACCTTTGATTAAATTTTAAAGTGAGGAGCAGTGTGAAAGCAAACTACACCAGCTGAAAATGTAACAAATGTTTAAATTTTGGTTCCAATCAGACCGAGTCTACTGGACTGTCAGGTGTGAAAACACCCTTAGAGATTCGTAGTTGCCAAGGAGAGGGTCCAGTTTGGGCTTTCTTATTTGGCCTTCGCATAGACAGATTAATTAACAAACAAACTTACAGGCATTGTTTGGGCTGTTCTTGATGAAAGCGGAGAACTTTGCAAAAATGTCTGAACCCACGTCAAAGGATTCTTTGTTCACCGGGCTGAGATGTGGATACCTTTAAAGAGAAGTGAGATTAGAAGCCTTAGTGTTTACTTTCATTTAAGCGTCAGCAACATACACAAACTCCCACTTCACTTGGTATTTGGATAATGGTGTGAAGCAACAATACCTGGGAGGGGCAAGTGTTTGTTCAAGGAACTCCTCAATTTTGATGAAGTCTGTTTTAAGGGTGCCGTTGTAGAGGAGGAAAGGAGGGTTTGTCCCCGGGGCCAGGTCTTTGAGCTCAGCTGGCTTCCTGGAGAAGACACACATAGAAGAAATAAGGGGCAACATTTTAATTCTGTTATCAAGCACGTCAACACTGAGGCTAAATTGACTGTTGAGACCCAAGTAGTTATGTCTGTAGGCAATTGAAAAGAAAAACGTGTCTCAAGAGTCAACCTAAATGGGCAACCAAAGAACAAGGTATTCCTCAAAGACCACGCCTGATTGGGCGAAATTCACGTCTGTCATTCAAATTTTAATTTTTTAAAAGTATTGCTAGCTAATCCAACTTCTTTGGGATCGGATTGTCATGTACTTAATCTTTTGTTGTAACCCAGTATATCAGAAGACTTGAGGGCACTAGCGGAACAAGTCAGCGTAGGGCCGGGGGGCAGAGTCAATTATCAGGCCACTAACGAATCAACGGGCCCCTTATGACTGCGCTGCTGGAAACTTTTGAGGGGGGTGGGGGAAAGTTGTGCCGCGTTTGTTTTTTGATTTTTACCAAGGAAGCATTTCGGCTAAACCGTGAGTGAAACAGCCATTGGGACTGACTAGTATATATTCCATTGGGGAAGGTAACATTAAATACACCTTTCTCAACAGGCGAGGGCGCAGTTTCTCCATCCATAATCAGACATTTAAGCAAAACCATTTGAAACCATGTGACGGGCTCCTGTCACTTTGAATGACTCCTTGTTTAATTCCTGTTTTCTTCTTACAGTTGATTGGCTGGGATGTTTTTAAGTAGTAGCGTCCGTCATTCGACTTTTTCCTTTTTTTAAATAAATAAATAACGCTAACTAGCCTATCTTCTCTGGCATCAGACTTTCATTTATTATGTTTACTTTCACGAGCTTGCTGCTGTTAGACTCAGAAGACTTGGGGTAAGTTACACTCGAAGCGCTTTTGGCACATTTTGTTAGCCTGTCCGACATTAGCAGCGACTCCATGGCTTCTCTTCCCGCCTCTCTTAACAGAGCACGTCCGGTTACATTTCAAAATAAGAGCATCAACATAAATCATAAATTATACCTTGTTACATTAAAAACAAAATTGGTTTTGGTTACTGATATCATATGAAACTGTAACAAATGTTACATAAGTAGTAAACAAATAATGCATAATTTAAAAAAAACTAATGTTATTAAGCTGGGTTTGAGACTAAGAAATCATACTCAGCATCTATTTTCTTGTTCAACTCTTTAAAGCAGTCAGCAGATGATTTCTGCTGCTGAAACTTGCCAACTGTTAGCTTTTTAAAATCGCCACTTTCTTTGAGGACGTCAGAATCAAACATGTCACTCTGGATTATTAACAATACTAGCCGGCTGTTGGGTTTAAGCAACTCTGGGAGTGGTCGTCTGCTTGAAAGGCCTGCCTGAGTGTGGAATGAATCACTCATTTATCTACATCCTTACAAAGTTTCCTGGCCCTATTTGCTTGTTGGTTCTGACCCTGAGAAATACACACAATAAATTCCCAATTAAAGAAGGTGTTGCTTTGAAAGTGACAGAGATCTTTGTACTTTTAGACTTTTACAGGCTTTGCCAACCCAATGACAGCTGAGAAGTGGTTTGGATTATGACAAAACTATAGTGTGTTCTGTGTGAAAGTCCCCATGACCAGATGCTCAGGAAATGATTTTTTTCAGCAGAGGGGTGCTTACTTCCTCATATCAACAGTGGTCACTGTAAACTTGACTCCTTTCAGCCACAGCACCATGAAGAGCCTCTGACAGAAAGGACAGTTCCCAATGTTTTCACCATCATGCCCAGCCTAAAACAAAAACACAATAAATTAGGTTAGATATGTTTTTTTCAAACTCAAGAGTAACTTTGTGTTTTATCCTGTCAGTTGTTTCTCTCTAATCTTTTCTGCTGATTTAAGGGTTATTCAGGCAGCAAACACAGCATTTGGGACATTTAAAGGCCATTTTCTCCTTGGAAGGGAAATGCAGGCATTGTGTTGCAGCGGAAAAACACATACACAGTCCAAATTCAGCCACTTGTGATCAAAGCCAGTCACAATTTGTGCCAAGATTCAGATAAGATTCAGTTTTATGTTTGTTTATGAACATTAATACAGAAAGCATGAGTTAAGTGGAGTGTTTTTCTGGTACAGGTGTGTGGCTAGTATGGCCATAAACTATCAGGTTCATGGCCATATTAAATATTGGTTTAAATACCAATATTTAAACTAAAGCTTATGATTCAGTGTTAAAATTACGAGTTATTTCTGTGTTTTAGGGTGCATCATTCACACCGGTAGTGTTCTTTAAAGCCCTGTTTCTGCTCCCAAAACAGCAAGTGGACTGTAGCGCAGGGCATTCTGGGTAAATACAACCTAAACAAACACGCAAGTCGAGTCCTAGCCGGAGAGATGACTTGTGGTGTCTTACCAAAGACAATCCTACAAGCGCTAAAATCTGACACTACTTCATTTTTGTTAACATTTTGTGAAGAAGAAAGTTGTGCTCTTGTCTTCTTCTGATGTTTTTGTGTCAATTCCTTCAGTTGTTCTTGGTGCAGCGCCACCACAGGGAAGGAGGGGAAGAGCTTTTTTATTAGTGTTGATCTTTTGACAGTGCAATGTGAAAGCAAACCACACCAGCAGAAAAAATAACATAAATTTAAATTTTGGTCTTCAATAGAACCAAGTAGGGGTGTGGAATAATATTGATTTTGCGATATATATCCATATTTTCTTTCCAAAAAATAAAAATCGATATTTATTCACAAGTATCGTAACATCCAACTGTCAGCTTGCTCACTCTGCTTGCTTTTCCGGTAGAGTGATTTGGTCATCAGGCTTAGAGTGATTCCTTCAGATGTTCAGGTTTAAAAGGTATCAAACTATTCAGAGCAGGAACTTGGTTCACTTTATTTACTTTACTAATGCATGTCAGCTACAGTTTGTNGGTTCACTTTATTTACTTTACTAATGCATGTCAGCTACAGTTTGCACTGTTTCAATTAAAAGAAACATGTTTTCTCATCACGTCTTTGATTCATTTTGTCCAGCTGTCGACTTTAAGTCTGTGTCCAGTCAGAGCCAGGTATTGTGTAGTTGGTGCTTTTAATCAGTTTTCAGTTAAATTAGTTCAAATCCATTAAATTATTAAATGTTCCAAATTCGATGCATTATCCTACACTAACCAGACATTCCCGCTATCATATAAATAGTTTTTAATGTTTCTGATAAGTTCAGTAATACATTTATTTTTTATTAGCAGGCAGAGGTTCACCATGTTTGTAAGGTGGCAAAAGAGGGGACTACACCAGACACCATGCATTTTTAAACACCACTGCCCACGTTTTTGGAAAACAAAAAGTTATTAGAAGTTACTGACTAAAGTAGCCTATTGTTTTTGTAATTTATTTAACCTTGTATGTGTCAGCTGATTATTTCCAAGTGACAAAACATTACAAAATGTTTCATGGAGGTCCCTGCTGGACTGAAGTGGGTGTGCCTGGTGTTTCAGGCTTGAGGCCACGCAGTTTTCTCTCCATGTTCTCGTCTTCTGGGTGTGCAGTGATAACATGAGTTCAGTCTGTTGCCTTAATTAACTGATAACAAGCTGCTCTGACCCTCAGCAGAGGGATACAAACATCCTATCATCGAGTTCACATGGTATTTGGAAACAGATCCAGTAAGAAGAAGGTTCTGGTTCTGTTTGGGTACATCAAAGTTTTTTGTGCTGTTTCTACCTGCTGAATGAAAAACAAACAAGGTTTTAACCAAAAGCTCCACCAGACAAAGATACACATCTAGAGTTTTGTTAGTTTCATAAGTTTGATATTGAAAGTAACTGACCTGAAAAATGTTTATTTTCTGTTTGTCTATGTTATTTATATGAATTATTTTCATTAAGCTTTAAAATGTCAAAATTTCCACATAACTATATGTTTGGGTCCATCTGATGATGCCATTTTTAGATACTAAATATAATTTGATCAGTTACTCACTACTGGAGTAAACATTTAACCAAATACTTTTTTACTCTTATTTTAGTCATTTCTTGGACGGCTCCTTTTTACTTTAACTTGAATAAAAAAATGTTGAATTAGTGCTACTCTTACTTTGGGTACTGAACAGAACTTCTTATGTTCTGCTAGTAAATGCATCAATTTGTAAGAAATAAAAAAATCACTTACCTTAATGAACAACTCGATGTTTGGCTCCTTTTCTGAACTTTGTCGAAGTGCCATGTTTAAATAAGTTTCACCAAATTACTTGCTCCAGTCAAAAATTCTCCTTCAGTAAAAACGCTCCCAAGAAATCCTCAAACAAACTGATAAGAAGCTGGTAAGTGTGTCCTTGGAGTGTCTATTTTTTTTGTAGGAGAAGCGGCGTCACCTCTCGCCTGCTTGTGTTTGATTGCTACTTGTATGCGCTGAGCTTTCTTCACAAACCAACTGGAAGGAGGACCTGCAGAAAAATGGGCGGGGAACAGCTGAGCCTCACTCTCTTATATACTCAAACTATAAGAGGAGAAGCTTAAAATAGTTTCCTTTGCTTATTGTGATACACAGGAACTGATAAGGAGGAGTGACTCAAAACATATAAAAAAAAGCACAATTCATAATGTCCAGTCAGATATCAACACTCTTGTTGCTATGGAAGGACACAGTGTGAACCGGGAACTGGGAAACATGACTAATAAACATAGATATTCCTCTCCTGCTTTGGATACAGGAAAGTAAATAAAATATCCACTTTCTCCTAGTTATTTCCACACGCTGCAGTTTAAGATACAACTGGATGAATGTTGAGGCAGCTGCTTATTCAATATTGTGACAATTTTCATAATACTCATTGTGACCATATTTCTGTTTTGGGATGTTCATTGTTTTTATTGGGACTCTCAGATTTGACACTTGGCAGTTCAAATGCACAGCTGTCAAAACAGCAACTGAGGTATTTGCTTTCACACAAAAAAAAATCACAAAGCCAGTATAGGGCAAAACAACTTTACACATAAAACAATGGGAGAGTGAGTAGAAAAACTAAACTCTGCACCAGTTTAAATGTTTTAAAGAGTGTTACTGAAAGGTTAAAATCACAGTTCTGTTTTGAAATAACAGTTCAGTTTCTGATATATTTCTAACAAAAGTGTATATAGGCTATGTTTGTTTTTCTAATTTAACAGTGAGTAAATTTTACTTAGGTTTTCTGCTAAAATGTTACTAATTAAAGTCAGTTAATAATGTTATTATAGAATAATAAATCCACTTGTTCACTGTTACTGTTTGGGAATTTCTAGATAAGACTGTTGATGTTTCATCATTAAATAAGAGTTTGAAACATTTTACAGCTGAAATATGTAACTTTTATATAAAAAAATATTTGAAACCGTCACTATCTTTTGCCAGCTTGGTAGAAGACAGATAATCAGTGAAAAAATATCAAGCTTCCCTGCTTTATCCCAGCGTTCAGAAGGACCAACCAGTCAGAGCCCGGAGGCGGGTCTGCTCTCCCGCTCTTCTTCCTACAGCTACAGCTAGCATAGCATGTCATGAATGCTAAGGCTAGTTAGCATGGCCACCGCTGACGGCAGATAAACGGGTTTTCTGTCAAGTTAAGTAGTTTCTTCGCCGTTAGTACATTTAGTAGCGAGTAAATGAGGTTAATTGGTTAAGATCCTCCCACTGGCTCTGATTGGCTGTTTTTGGTCGCCCATGGCTATGGACTTTACCACAGGGGCCGCGTTTCATTGGCTAATAGCCATTTTACGTCCCAGCGCAGCTACCACGTGCCTGACCGTCTCACAAACTCAAACTACAGTAGTAAATACATCCTAATGTACATTGTGGACTAGGAGACTGACAGAAAATTTTTTGCATCAGGACTCAAAAAAGAATGGTTCTCCACTGTCAGTGGGGAATCTGTACAGGCGATGTCAGGTATCCTGATCG
The DNA here is from genome assembly GCA_903067075.1 of Micropoecilia bifurca. Taxonomy (NCBI): domain Eukaryota; kingdom Metazoa; phylum Chordata; class Actinopteri; order Cyprinodontiformes; family Poeciliidae; genus Micropoecilia; species Micropoecilia bifurca. Next base: position 18,789 of record CAEGAF010061252.1, read on the forward strand.
TATTTGTGGAACTAAAATTCACAGATTTCCAAAATCTGAAACGGAAAGTCTTGCTTGGATNGTCGTAGGATCAATAAGAACAAAGGATTGTCTGCTGGTGTCAGTATTATTGCTTTGCTTTCTTTGTGTTTAGTGAATAAAAAAAAGAAAGTCAATAATAAACACATCCATTATGAAAACCAAGTACAGCATAATGGCAGCACTGATACAACTTCTACACCTTGAAGCCTGTCTGTTACATTAGCTGAATAGATCAATATGCAACGTGTACCGTATCTGACATACATTAAGATTTTATTTTACCTGAAAAGGCTTTTTACTAAACTGTAATTATGTTAGCCACGCTAATCGTGTTAGCCACTGAGTACCGAGTATCAGGTCTAGGCACGTTCAAACATTTGCCAACTGAAATCACCCTCAAAACCATGAATGTCCGACTTACCCAGCCTTGCAAGAACAATATAGGTGTCAGTGATCTTGTCCACAGCTATATTTATACTGAGGGTGTGAGGATCTGCTGTGTTCCTCATCGACCGGTAGCATTTAGCTGTTACGCGCACAATGTTGGAGGCATCGCGGCTAAAACACCTTGATGTCGTCCAAAAAAGATCACATGAACTTGTTGTCGTGGCTGACATTTTTTGAAAATCCGGCAGAAATGCTAAATTATCGACTCAGAAATACTCTGTAGAGAGTCAGTCCAAATGAAATTACACGTAGAAACTAAGCAACGCGAGGCATTGTTTGTGAGACATGCAGCCATGTGAGACTTTCGAGGGGCGTTCTGGGCGGAGCTTGGTGAGGTCCATTGTAGTCCAGGGAGAAGTTGGAGGTGATCTGTCTTTTCACAGATTGTCTGTCTCACAAAGACATTGTCACAAAATGGTGACAGTTTTGGTAAGTATGTAAAAACATTTCTTTTAATTAAGGCTGCATAGTGCGGCTTTAAGAGTTGTTTTGCATACAGATGTTATAGTATCTGAGATGTACTTGAATGTACATCTCAGGTGATAGTAACTGATTAGAAAGCAGCTATTCCTGTTTTTTGGTAGCCAGGAGTAATTTAAATTAAAGCATTTCAGCTAATATATCTCATGAAGTGTGTTCTAATGTTTACACAAATGAATGTGTTTTTATTTTCTTAAGTTTTAATTTATTTCGTGAAACTTGTTGCTGTTTCTTGTGATGAATTTTAGCTCACTCAAATTAACAGAAATTTTCAGAATTTCAAAATACATCTGTACAACCTGAACTGCAATATTTGTTTTATTATATTTTAATGCATTCAAACCATATATACCAAATTCAGAGTTTTCAAATGCTTCTGTATCGCTTAGTACCATAGAAATCCACTTTATAGTCATGACATATATTTGAAAACCTATTAAACAGCAAAACACATATTCATCCATAGAAATTGTAAATATATATTTTTTCGAGGTTGTGTCTGCAACAAAAAGGGAACTAGCACGACTAGGCAGGTTTTTGTAATATTTTAGTTGATCACTGTGTTTTACTGCATAACAGTTTCTTTTCTAGTTCTCTTTTTCTTTTGTGGGTAATGAGTTGAAACCTGTTGGGGATTCCCTTCATGATATGAACTTAAAAGTTCACGCTTCTTTCCAATAAAAACACTGAAAATACCTGCAAAGTAAAGCATGTGGTGTTTCTAAACACTTGAGTATGTGAAGATGTCTTAAAAGGAAAAATGAAAGCGGTGGAGGGTGTAGAGTCAGTTTTCAGCACTGCTGATTCTTGCAAAATGATCTCATTTGCACAAAAGGGTGGAAGAGAAACTATATTGCAAAATCCCCTCTGGTACAGTGAATACTTCCCAGAAGACACGTGTCCAACAGTAACAGAGAAAGATTGTGAAATCCATTTTAAGGAATTTAAAAAGCACGTTCAGCGGATGAACAGACTGGGAGTTATGCGTCTATTTAACATGCAGGCCTGAAAAAGATTTGGAAAATTCAAACCCTTGATAAACAAAACATCACATTAAAATAAGTAACACTGGAAACTCTGACCCAGGAGGAGATGACCTGATACTTTGCAGCTATCTTGACCCCAGCTTTCTTTTCTTTTTCCTGCTTGTAAATCCAGGACATGGATTTCCAGCGAACGATTCAACACTTAATCCATACTCCCTCTGGGAGGCGAAAGGAATTTTATTGCGCAGTCCGATAGGAGTTTCCCTCCCATACGTGTCTGTGGTTTAAAAAGTTACTTCTGCCTTAAAGTGGTCAGATTTGATTAATTAACTGGTGATTGTACTGCTGTTACAGTAAAACTAGGGTTGAGTTAAATGATTTAAATGGCCGGTTGAGATTTAATTTGTAATATCTGCGCTGTGTTCAGACTCCCTCCATTTGGTTGCTATGAAAACGTTAACTTACTTTTTCTACTTTTTATGGAAGCCCATTTCTATGGAAGCCCATTTCCGCCATGAAAAAAAAAGCTATACAGGAAGTCATAATTTGGACTTTCAGTCATAATTTCGACTTTCAAAGTCAGGATTATGACTTTGAAAGTCGAAATTATGACTTTAAATCTCATAATTATGACTTTGAAAGTCGAAATTATGACTGAAAGTCAAAATTATGACTTTAAATCTCATAATTATGACTTCCTGTTCAGCTTTTTTTTTTTTTTTGCGGAAATGGGCTTCCATAACTTTTCTATCTGCCATCTAATATCACCATCGAAATGTCAAGTCAAAGTTTGGCCAACAAAGCAGAAAACAACTGATAATCTCCAAAATCTTGATATTTTTTTGCTTTTCTTTGAATAAAACAACAGTCTGAAACTTGTGTTATGTTTTAGATCTTTAATAATTTATATATTTCATAAAAGTTTTGTTTATTATTTAGCAGGTAGAAGTAAAAAAAGGAAAGATCACAACAAACTCATTCTTGCATTTTAAATGTAACATATTTTGTGACCTGAGAGTAATTTAAATTTGTCAGTTTTTGGCCCAGGGGCAAAAAGTTTGTTTATTATTGAATAGGTAGAAGTAAAAAAGGAAATGTTTGGACGTTTCTTCAATAGATGTTATTTAACATGATACTTGCTTGAAGAAACTTGCATTCTTTAGGAGATACCCTTTTTTCTCTTACTTCCTCTTCTCGAGAAAAGTAATATCACTGCAAAAATTACCAAATTTTATCAATTGTTTTTGATCTAGTTTTTATTGCAAATATATTGGTACAATTGAAATAAGACAAAAACTAACTTACCTTTTTAGCAAGATATAGAAGCTTGTCTTAGGTCAACAATGTCTTAATATAGATTTTAAAAAGTCCTGGTTCTTCTTATATTATTTCACTTATAACAAGACATTTTTAACTTATTATAAGTGAAATAATTAAGGAGTTATTTCACTAAAGCAGGCTTTTATAGCTTGCTACGGAGTTACTTGTAAGTTAGTTTTGTGTTGATTCAAGTGTGCTTGAAATTAGATCAGAATACTTGGTAAGGATTTGTGTGTTTGCAGAGATAATAATGCCAATCTGTCATGGCGAGAGACACACAGCAGATGGAAGTGACCTCTTGGAAAAAGAGGCCCTTATCTCCATAAACAGGACCCTGACAGTGGAGAACGGAGTCCAAGAATATGACACTTGATTTTGTCATTGCACACACAGCAAGGTCAAGAGTTGTTACTCTGCTGTTCTGTTTGTAAAAGTCAATGTTTTAAGCTAGATTTTTGACTCATTGCCCGTCATTTGGAGGAAATTGCCATTTTTTAATACATTTTTAGCTAACTTCAGTTATATTCCATGGCCTTGCTGTCTTGGAGTCAGGAACTCTGACACTTCCAGAAAGATCCATGGAAAACGTCAGCACTTAATCAGAAAACAGCTACATTACATGGTTATTACATTTTACACCATCTAGGCAGGAATATAGTCAGCAAATTCAGTATATTTCCACACTTGCTTTGGCGTAATTAAAAGTGACCAAGATTAAAGTTTCTTTGAAAGATGTTTACATAGTAACATCAGTGTTTCTCACAGGGCAGGAGGTGTTATTGGTCACTATTTAACTTGTAGGGTTAAATAGTGCAACCCTACAAGTTAATTTTATTTAATTTTTTCAGACGTGTTTCTGTTCTGTTTCCATGTGTTTTCATTCTGGGTTCAGCTGTCATTTCCTCTCAGCTCCTCCGATCAGGTTCTCAAAGCGTTTCGTCAGCTCGGTTCACCTGGTTCCCATGACACTGACCTCATTTTTTCTGACCTCTTCCACTTTCTTTTACTCCATACAGAATCCAGGCATTTGGTCCTGGATTATCATGTTTCTTATTTGGACTTTGGATTTTTTTAAAAGTATATTTTTCCCCCAATTTATTTCTGTCTTCTATCTTAAAAGTGCAGCTATTCTTTGTTATTGTTCATGTTTTTATGCAGAGAGAGAGAGAGGTCTTTCTGTGTGTAGTAAAAGGATAATGTCTTATTGTTTCATAAGAAAGTGATGAAGTCTAGATCAGAATATGAAACACTACTTCTATTATTATCACAACAATAAATTGACAAGTTGTTTCTAAAATTCAAGTGAAAAGGTTCTGAGGTTTTCAAGTTTCAACGTTTTCCTCCTAAGGTAACGATGGTCATTATGGTCAAACAACACAAATTTAGTTCCATCAGACCACAGGACATCACTAAATATTAACACTTTTGTGCTTCTGCAAACTGTAATATAACTTTTTATGCAGGGTTTGAAGCTCTGGCTTCTTCTATTCTGAGCGGCTTTTCAGCCGGTTGTGGTAAAGGACTCGTTCCACCGTGTTTCTCAAAGGATCTTGATTTTTTCAATTTGTTACGGTTATTATCGCAGCATAACATTTTCATTTCTGACAGTATAATTGCATGTAATTTGCTAAGGTTTACAAAACCATGACATCATCATCATCTGGGTTTTACCAAACTGTTTATATTGTCTGGTTTGAACTGTTGTTCACACAGCGAACTGCAGGGAGGCTGTGTTTTGTATTTTTCTTTTTGCAGACACAAAGACATCATTGACCCGTTTCCAAGCACAGCAAACCCCTGAGCTGCTCTGTTACTAAACACTCACAATGATACAGGCATGGAGTTTCTTCACATCTTTATGTTTTCTTTCTCTTTTTCTGGCTCTCAAGACGCCCGTTGCACTTTCGGCACCTGATTTCTCTCGTAAGTTCCTCGCTTTCCTCCCTTTTTTTAATGTGTGGGTAAAAAAATGCTGATGCGTGATTTTCCACATGTGTGGGCTTCCACAACAGGAAGTGTCGGAAAGACATTTTCTAACAACATGCACATCCTTCTTTCTAAGCTGATGATTTAGTTGCGAGATTGAAATCAGGGTGAAAAGGCAGGAGGAAAAAATATGAGGGAGAACCAGATATCTTTCTTTTTTTGACAGTGAAAGTAATTGCTGTGTGGTGATTGCTGAGACACGGTTTTGTTTTTAAGCTTTGTGTATTTGACAGTAGCTGTTTTTGTTTGGCAACAAGCTAATAATAGCTCTTTGTGAATAAGTGCCTGGTACGGCCAGAGAGCAGCAAACAAGCAAATGTCACCTTCGTAGGACATTACAGTGCTGTGCAAACGTATTCAGACTTTCTATGCTTTTCCTCATTTTGTGAAGTTGCAATCATAACTCCATTTAAGCAGAAGTAGTTCCAAAATGTGGAAAGAAATGATGCAGATTTCAATATTTTTTAGAAAATAAAACTACAGCATGCATTTGCACTCATCCCTTTTTATTCTGATATCAGAATATTCAGAATATTCTTATTTATGGAGTCCAACCATTAAAGGGATTGAAATGTGTTGTAAAGCATTTCAGGCTCTGGAAGTAAAGATTTAATAGAGACATACACTTCAAGATTGCAACTTGCAAAATATGGTTGTACAAAGGAATAGTTGAAAACATCTCCTGCATTATTTTTGTCCACTTTACATACTACTTTGTTACATCACATAAGATCCTAATAAAAATACATTAAAGGTGACTTATTATGCTTCCTCAAACCGATTAGGATAAGTATATAGCCTATGCAGAACATGTTCGTTACCTTTTCTGCACAAAATCATTCTTTAAAATTAGATTTTAGTCTATTTTGAGCTCCTTCCATATTGAGACGTTCTAGGGCCTCTTGTCACTTTAAATCTAAATAATCTGCTGCTGGCCACGCCCCCAAACTCAGTGTTTACACTCACACGTGAAAATGGCTGCAATTTGACACACAATTATACAACTGTACATGTTTAAAAAGCATAAGTAGAGCCTCCAGCACAACCAACAAGCAAGCAGAAAGGGGTTTCTGGATGGTAAGCTAACAAAAAAAATCCCACTGTCTGCATATAAATTACTTTTAGTTACAATTACAGTCATATTGATTTACCTACATAATTTTATGTATATATATTTATATTTTATAAACTTTATCTCTTATGGTTGTGCTGTTAATATTTTCACACCTGGAGTAGCTTGTCAACGAATCACCAATTTCCCCATGGGGATCAATAGAGTCTATTCTATTCTATTCTATTCTATTCTATTCTATTCTATTCTATTCTATTCTATTCCAGAAAACCACATGAGCTGGAACTCAGTTTGGGTTGCTAGGTGACGGTGGAACACTGCTGGGGTTGCTAGGTGACGGTGGAACACTGCTGGGGTTGCTAGGTGACGGTGGAACACTGCTGGGGTTGCTAGGTGACAGCTCAGTGCCTGTTGATTGTGATGTTACATTCTGGAGGTTTTAGTACCAAAATATTAACATAAACCTCAGGGTGTTTTTCTAAGTGTGTTGGCTGTTTCTAAAAGCAGTAGAGACCCAAAATGAAGTACAAAAATATGATTTTTGTGTAGCAGAGTCCCTTATTTCCTAGATTATGTTTATACTGACAAATGTGAACGTTACCCTCCAGAAATAGTCAAACTACATTCAGTCAGTGACTATTCCATCAAATATGAACCACAGTCCCTGAGTTTTGCCTCACCAGCAGAGGTGGATCCCACATGACAGCATCAGAGGAACTACTGTACACACATAAGAGACAGGGGGCCTCTACAGGAAATACAGATGGGAGGGGAGACTTCAGTTCGGTGTCTTTGTGTTTCTGGGAAACATGATTGTCTGTGTGGTCAGAGTCCAAACATTGTCTTGGAGAGCTACACCCAGTGATGGAGACCTGGGGACACCACCCTGTCCACATGAAGCCGGGCTGAGTCACATGGACTGTAAATAGTCTCATACAGACCACTAATTGGTTAACAGGACATCCCTGATGAATACATATCAAAGAGGCGGGAAGTGGAATAATCTCATATTTGTGTTTCAGTGTATCTCCACAGTATTCTGAAGAACCACACGGCTCACGCTTGTGAGGGAGACCTGCTCGTCATCAAGTGTCCCTCCAGGACATCTGTAGCCGTCCTATCAGCCTTCTATGGAAGACGTGTCCCTTATAAACACTTGTGCCCTGCACCAAACGCAAACATCACAGCAGAGGAGGACACAGACTGTACTTCCTCCACCGCTTTAGAGGTAGATGAGACTGCAGACATGTGATTTATTACAGATATTTCCCATAATTTTCCATGCCATTGCCACAAAACAATTTTTTGCAAACCCACAGACAAAATATGTCATTGAATTTTAGATTTTTTTTCTCACTTCTAATCATTAAATTAATTTAGCATAAATGGTGCCTCACACTTTTTGATTTTAGAAGACAAAGATTTCTGTGGTGAAAATGTTTTTATTCAGTTATATATTGTATCTTTATTAATCTTATGTTAAATATATTACCAGATAAAACTTTCCACTACAATCCCCTCTAAATCATGCCAATGTTATTACGGCTATTAATTTTAACTTTACAGGAGTAGCTAACAAACAAAAATACTTGGATTTTGAAATGTGGAGTGGTATCTAAGTATACTATATTATTTGAGCTATTTAAAAGAAACATCAGTTGATAAACACCAAATTTACATGAAGCAAATTGCAAATATGATAATTAATGTTTCCCAAAGAAGAAAAAGAGATTAACCTATTACTATAAAAATGATAGAAAATGTTTTTCTATCTAGTCTTCTTCTTCTGTCTCTAGCTTCAATAAGTCATTTTAACTTAACAATAACAATAAACTGATAGACACTTGATCAATATCAATAGATATGACAGAATATTTAATACACAGAAAACACACCAAACTCAGATTCAGAACCGCACAGCATTCTGGGAGATGTAGGCAGCAGAAAAGCTTTAGCCACTCAACCTATCACAACCAGCTAAAAAACTAATCACTCTTTGGTTACCTAGCAACTCACTCACTCTGTGGTTACCTAGCAACAGTTTCAGCACTTTGCCTTGTAACTGCTTAGAAATAAACAATGATGAGGAGTAAAAAGTGGGATAAAAGTTTTTTTTATATATTTAAAACAAATTAAAAAATAAATAGTTATTGATATTGACATTTATCAATATTGACTGATGTGAAACTCTTAAACAGTGATAGGTTTTCACCCATATCTAATAATTACATTTATCAAAAGATTAAAAGTTATGTTTTAAAAATGTATTGGAATCCATTTCTTTTATTTCCCATTTTTTCCCACATCTTCCCTCCAACCTCCTGATGCCCTCACTTTGAAAAATGCATATTTATTTCCTCATTGGTTCATGTGGATGCCAGATGTTTTCCTGCTGTTGCAGAAGGTGCAGTCGGAGTGTCAGGACCAGCGGTCATGTCACATCCCCGTCCTCGCTCCTGTGTTTGGACCGGATCCCTGCCCACTCACCACCAAGTACCTCTTGGTGTCTTACAAGTGCAAACCAGGTACATCAATAAGTACTTTGAAAATAAACTACCATGTTTTAAACTGAATTAACAAAACTAAACATTTTTGTTTGTTTCTCAGCTCAATATGCCACATGGTAAATGTCACATTAATGCTGGAAAATCCCTGCAATGAATGTTGGACAATTTGTTTTACATCACACAAATATGGGGATATTCCCAGGGACAGAAGACTTTTTTTTAAAATGTAAAAAAAGACAAAATATTAAAAAATAAGGAAGAAATTTCTTCTTTACACATCGAGTTCTTCAATATATAGCACAATTATTTTTCATTTAATTATAAACTATTAGCTTTATATTTGACTTTTGTTGTTTTAATTCAAAGTTTGGTTGACTATTTCAATATATTCTAACTTTTAGTATACTACCTCTTCTTAGGCTAAGTTACCCCTGCAGCCTGGATGGAGCCAATTCAGATTTTTTTGTCAAATTTGACAGTTTTTGCCATGGTTTTTCAAACTTGCATATATATGGATCTGTACGTGTTCTCCAGTGTGAACTGTAAACGACCTGAACGTGTCCCGCATGCGCAGTAGAGGGCGCAATAACGTCACACATAGAGAGTGTTTGCTGAAGTAAACATGGATGCTACCTGTGAAGCATAGCTTACGGATTTGAAGTTGTTATTCGACCGCAGCAAGTACATTAACAACTTAATCCTCATTATAGTCCGTCATGGTTGCTATTTTTCTTCCCGCTTGCGAGTATCAAGGCGCAGAATAGTGACGTTTGTCGAGTGTCAGTGACGTTCAGGTCGGATAATGGGATGAATCAAAAGTTAGAAACTCTGTCTTTAGTCATTTCTTTAAATGCCAAATATATTAATGTGTGTAAGAAAATGTGTCAATGACAGGTATTAATCTGAAATACTTTGTAGAATGGCACTTTCTGAAGTTTGGTCCATTTACTTGTATTATCTTGGACACATATTCCACCTTCAATATGGCGGACGCTGTTACGTATCCCGACCCGCTCCATGAGGCGTCTACATATTTATGTCTATGATTCATCCCATAGAACCTAATGTCTATGTCTATTCATCCCATAGACATAAATACGTGTTGATGTCTATGGGATGAATGAGACCAGGCCGTTCAGACTCAACTGAAATCATCGGATACATGTCGGATATCCAAACTGGCTTGGATATTCGAAGAAAAATCCGACCTGTGTTAATAATAATAATAATAATAATAATAATAATAATCAATTTAATTTGTACCGCACTTTTCATTAAAAAAAATCTCAAAGTGCTATGTTGTTCAGACTGTCATGAAAATATCAGATAAATTTTGCTTTAAGGCAAAAAAAGAAAAAAAAATCGGATTTGAGTCACATTTGTATGGAGGCCCATTTCCGCCATGAAAAAAAGAAGATAAACAGGAAGTCATAATTTCAACTTTCAAAGTCATAATTTTGACTTTCAAAGTCATAATTATCACTGCAGTTCAAAGTCATAATTTTGACTTTAAAAGTCATAATTATGACTTTTGGAGTCATAATTTCGACTTTCAAAGTCATAATTTCGACGTTGAAAGTCATAATTATAAGATTTAAAGTCAGAATTTCGACTTTCAAAGTCAGAATTTTGACATTAAATCTCATAATTATGACTTTTGGAGTCTTTTCGAGACTTTCAGAGTCATAATTTTGACCTTGAAAGTCGAAATTGACCTTGAAAGTCGAAATTATGACTTCGAAAGTCGAAATTATGACTTAGAAAGTCGAAATTATGACTTTGAATGTCGAAATTAAGACTTTAAAAGTCGAAATTATGACTTTAAATCTCATAATTATGACTGAAAGTCAAATCTATGACTTTTGAAAGTCAAAATTATGACTTTGAGAATCAAAATCATGACTTCCTGTTCAGCTTCTTTTTTTTCATGGCGGAAATGGGCTTCCATGCATTTGACTGCAGTGTGAACCGCCCACCTTATCAGTGCATCAGACCACTGAACGCCCTGTCCCTAAAAAACATTTCATCCCAAAAGAGCATCCACAGGAAGTGGTGCAGGCAGCCTGAAGCCGACGCCCACCAGCATTCAGGATCTGCTGCCAACTTCCTGGAGCCAGAATCTGCAGGACACCCACTGTGCTCCTCTCACTCAGTGGGACACCAATCATTTCACCGTCTGAAACATGTCAGTCTGCAGACGCTTATCTGGTTTTGCTTCATATTTTGTTATTTTCCAGAACACCATCACACAAGACTTGTGTGTGAAAACGAGCGTCTGAGGCTGTTGTGTAAAAACGAGTCCGTCCTCGCCATCTACTCTGCTACATTTGGACACCTGCTTCATGGAAGTCCCAACTGTCCTGAGGAGCCGGGATCAAAGTCTGACATGGGTCTGAAGCAAACATTTAGTTATAAACAGGGAAAAAACTGCTGTATCTGTGAGGTGTTATATATTTTCTGTTTTATCTGTTTCAGAGTGTTTGTCAGCTGTGGCTCTGAGGAAGGTTTCTCGCAGGTGTCACGGCAGAGAAAACTGTTCAATCTTTGCAGATACTCAAACCTTTGGGGACCCTTGCTTCCCCGGCACCAGGAAACACCTGCGAGTCTCCTTCACTTGTGGTAAATAACAGGGTGGATGTTGTTATCCACAGCTGTGGCACAACACAGAAACACAAACTCTTACCAGATATTTTTGGTTTTTAGTGCAAATATCTTAGTATACTTGAAATAAAACAAAACTAGCTTATAAGTACATTTTCAGCAAGGTGTAAGATTTTTTTTGTAAATAATTCATTAATATTGATAAAAGTACTATTCCCCTGGCATATTATTTCACTAATAACAAGATATTTTCCCCATGTTATAACTGAACTAGGACTTTTTCATCAATATAATGGTGATACTTATGATGCAAAGAAGGATTCTTCATAAAATCAAGAAAATCATGGACAACCCTGACCATCATCTTCATCAGATCTCAGGATGACATAGTATCTTCAGTCAGAGGCCTTTTCAGATTCCCTGTAATACAGACCGCAAGAAGAGTAGATGTCAATAGCCATCACTATTTACTTTTTCAAGAATCTGAATTATTCTTTAATTTTAACTTAATTAAATTGAATATTAAGGAATTATTGACTTAAATTAAACTCCTACGTCTTTCTGGAAAGTTACTTGTAAGTTAGTTTTGTCTTGTTTAAAGTGTAATAAAATATACCCACTAGAAACTAGACCAAAAATACTTGATACCTGTATTGTTGCAGTGCAGCCTGTAAACATATCATTTCCTCTTTAGTGCCCAGATTTCTTCTCGAAGATGTGGGTCGAGGGTCGACTGACCCCTTCATGATCTCAGACCTCACACACGGTGAGGCACTAATGGGATTTTCTCAGGTTTTGTTGTACGATCTGCCCGGCTGACTGGTCTCTGAGCCCAGACCCTTCTCACCTGCAGGTGGATGGTACACTGGCCCCACCTACAGGCCGCAAAATGTGCTCTTTACCAACTGTCTGGAGATCATTGAAAAAATATTGGGTATGTGCTCTGATACCCTGAGACACCATGGGGTCAAGTTTTTTAATGGAGCCTTCTGATATATTTGCTCTCAGTCAGATGTAGAGCAAAAGGCAAACTTAAGGCGTATAACATTTGTTTTGAAAATGTGTTTCAGAGAACTCAAGTTATGTAGAAGTTAAGCCAGAGACATCAACATTCTAAATAATTACTTGTGGCATTTGTGCAAGGGTTTTGTTTTGTTGGTTTCTGTTCATGCCCAGATGGTAGAGAGTCTCCGACCCCTTATGTTACGTAAATGCATCTGCTTGTTTAGAAAATGTGCAAATTTCTGTGCATGTTGTGTTCTAGGGCTGTAGTGATATAATAATCTCACGATACGATACACAATATTCTGCCCACAATAGGATATATATTG